>KK118745.1:391432-423764 GCA_000611955.2 Stegodyphus mimosarum | reverse complement strand
AAAAAAAAAAAAAAAAAAAAAAAAAAAAAACAGTTCTATATCTCCTGTTACACTCGGCGATTGACGAAATTCAAATTGCATTTTTCATATCTCGAAAGCGTGACTTAGGCTATATAATAGATTTATATATGGCATTGCTCTAACATAGGTACTCTGACACAAATCGGATTTTTTCTGAAATGATATGAATTTTTTTTTTATATTTCGAATTTATGACTCAATTACGACTAAATATTTAATTTTGTAAAATTTGGTGCACAATTTGCGGAGAAATTCAAAAAGTTATCTTGGCGAATTTTTTCAGTTTACACCAAGAATAATTCACTTGGCAAACTTTTAATTTATAGTAACCCATTTTTCTTTCCTTTTTTCCAATGTAGACGAGCGAAAAAAAAGTCATCGTTTATACTTTCAAATAATTTTAACAAGTGCGTAAACTACATTTGGCGTTATTATCACTTATAACAAATACGCCAAATTTCAAAACGCGCCAATATGTAAATTCAGGTATATCTTAAAAACTTTTGAATAAAAAACTCTACTCTTTTGCAGGTGTTCCTAGAAATGTATTAACTTTAAGATGATGTTAAAATTTTTATAGGTTGTAGTTCAAAATTTGCTATCAAAAATTTAGAAATATTATTTAAAATTACAAATTTTAAAAATAAATAAAACAAAATTGGCGAATTTTATTTGAAATGAACCTAAATTTCGAAATGTGAAAGGAATAATCAAATAAGTTTAATAAAAAAAGAGATATTAACAAATAAATAGCAAATTCAATTACATTAAGAAGCTAAAATTTTTAGAGCTAATTTTTTATAAACTACTAGTGCGATTTTACAAAATTTGGCAGTTTGACATAATTTGAGTCATAGAATCGAAATGTGGAAAAAAATTTCACGTCATTTCAGAGAAAGCCCGATTTTGTGTCAAAATACTTATATTAGAACAATACTATATATAAACCTAATACATATCCTACGTCAAGCTTTCGAGGCATGGAAAACGCAAGCTGAATTTCGTCAATCGTCGCAGTAGAACGGGCGATATAGAACTGTCGTCTTCCTTTTTTTTCTCGCAGTGTACATGCAATAATAATATCATACAACGGTTAATGGATGGCACCATTAACATCAATAACGTTACGGTTAACCTTAGCAGTCGACGCAGTCGTAATTTCTATGCTACTTACTCTGTTGCCTAAATGGTTATGTTCATAATAACGTTTATCGAGCAGCGAGGAAAATCATTCCAGTTCCAATTCCTATACATAATAAAAAGTGAAACAAACGGAATTCAGCACAAAAACCCCTACTAGTCACTCTGAAAATTGACAATCTTAATTATATATATATATATAATCTTCTTCAATCACTACATCTTCAATCACTACTGATTTGATTAGGTTAATTGCATCATCTTTCGTAATCCCAAATTATTCTACATGGGGTAGAGCCTACACTGTTAAAAATTTGGTTCAAAGTTTCACCAAACTATGGTGCTGAAAAAGTTGCAACCAAAAGATGGTAAAACACTGAACCATTATTTGGTGCTTTGGCTGAACCTTTATTTGGTAATAGGTTGAACCATTATTTGGTAATAGGTTGAACCATTATTTGTTAATAGGTTTAACCAAGAATTGGCAGTATGTTAAAGCAAGAATGGGGAATGTTGAACCATAAATTAGAAATGCGTTAAATGGGCTATATTACAATATGGATTGAGAATACCTTAAACCCTTAATTATAATTATGTTTACCGTTAACTGTAAATTATAGGAAGTTATTTGAGAGTTCAGTCATAAAATTTTCTATTATCCATTTTTCTGGTATTTTTTTATTCAATTACTGCTATGGCACCCTTCTCCTGGTACTTTTTTTAATTCATTACTGCTGTGGCTAAGATATTTAGAAATTTCTTATGCAAATCAGCATATCTATAGCAATAATTATTGAAAATTTGGCTAGAACAGCAGATTTACTTGCATAAGATTGATTCAGTTTTGAGAGAATGAAAGTATAAAATATATATCATTAAAATACACATTTGCAATATATTAGCATGTATATAAAAATATATTTTTACAAAATTAAATGCCTTACACACCAATAGGAATAAGTTAAAATGTAACTGCTCATTGCAAGAGCTGAATTTTAAAAATTCATGTTTGATATGCCTTCACTTGTAAATTAAATTGCATTAGCTTTGAGATTCAAGGTCTCTAGTATTTAAATTTACAACAGAAATTGCTTTCTCATAACAAAATTGATATTATACATTGTGTGTAATGTGTAATTAACAGCTATTCAACTAATTACTATTATACTATATAAAGAAAAATTATTCCATGCATAATTCTTATTTTCATTCACATGCCATGACACTTACCTTTAAAATTTGGAGACCAGAAGTGTTTGCTAGAATCTGTAAGGTTTCCCATGTCCCCTCCTCACACAAAAACAAGTTTTACTTTATGGTAATTTTTTATTTACAATATGTTAAAATATATTATGAAGCATGATAAATTATAATACTTATGTACCTATACAATAAAGAAAATTTTCCAAAGCTATTAATATTGTTCAATAAATTCAAAAGTAAATTCCATTTTTCTGCAGATTAAACATATCTCTTGGTAGCATGTTATATAGAAACGTAAACATTTCATGTAAAATAAGTCAGAGGAAAAACATAACTTAAGATGGCAAAGCTTTAATGAAGAACACATTTAAATCCACATAGACAAATTTTCTGCAACTGCTACGTAAGAAAAGTAATTCATTAAGAAATATTTTATGCTGAATTTTGCACAGACATACATGTAAGCATAATTTAATAAATTATATCACTTATATTCTGTTTAAGAAATTTAAAATGAAACTACTCATAAAACCTGTCGAATGGTTACGTATATTTTATAAATATTTTAATCATTATTTTTCAGAATTTAATAACAAGTACTTCTGAATAATTAGCATACATTATTATGCTTATATAGAAACAGGACATACATCAATAACATTCTTCTAACTTGAAAACTTTAATTGTATGAAATAAATAAGATAAATGTACTTGTAAAGCATGCATGGGGGGATATTTACCATTACTTATAATATTGACAAAAAGCATTTTGCAGTTTCATATCCTGGAGTATTTAAACCAATAAATCTCAGAAAACACAAGTGTATGTAGTAGTCATTTTAATACATTTGTGAAAATTTCAATAGGATATTTAACAATATCATGAAACCCAAATTTAGAATTTTTTATTTAACAATTTAATGGTTGTCTCATATACTTAAACAGTTCTTGCAGTTCATAATCATTAGAAGAGAGACGCAAAGAATGCATGGTACTCAACATTAGATCAGTGATTTTTCACACTGTTGGTTGTATCGGAAATGCAACGGGTGGTAATTTGTGGGCACAGTGGTCTGACAAGCACATTATATCAAGCTCAGCGACGGTGTACCTCATAACGCACCATTTGGTGACTGCACTCTTTTGCCAGGATGAATTTCATAAGCTTGTTCTAATGTTCCAATTGAGATAAGTCACAACACATTCTGATCTTGCATGGATGTCGAGGTAGTCTTGGGGAGTACAGGGTCAGGCCTTCACAACCAGTGATTGAAAGAAGACAACATCTTTTAGATACTGTTTGTAGCTCTATTTCAACATCATTGGGAACCTAAAAAAAGAAGCGTTAATACACAGCTACATAACATCATGCATTATCTAAACTATTAATTTTATATTTATTTTTTCTTTCATAATTCTCACCCTCGTATCATGACTGATGTTACTATTAGTATTACTAGGTTATACTGACTGATGTTTCTGTGTTTTAGTATATAAGTTACAACAAATATATACTATCATTGCAATATATACTAAAAATAACATAAAGCATCCATAATATATTAAATTTAATTAATAAAAACTTAAATATTCATTTTGATTGGTTTATTTGGATGCAGCAAGCCACTCGATTGCTATCTGACTAGGGTATGTACATTGGGTTGCATTCATGTTACACATGGAGGAAGCCAAACATGCAGGCAGTGCGTTTGCATGGATTCAAACCTGGGTCGAAATGCCAGTGTTAAACAGTATCAACCATATCATTACTGGTAGTAAAATGTTAGTTTTACTTTTAGTTTCTAATAAAAAGTATAGAAGAAACAAAAACACAATAAAAAAGGAAGATGCATTAAAAACAATTTTTGTCAAATACCAGGGCTAAATATCAAATATATGGCTGGCCGAACATCAATACTTTGAGATATTGAGGATTTTATTTTTTAAAAAAGGAGGTATTAAGACTATCCCCGAACCCAGCAAAGAAGCACAAAAATGTACTGATGAGGCATTGCATCATGCCGCCAAAAAATATTTATGTTGAAATGTGTTGCTGCTGGTAGAGCATACATTCCACCGGTATTTAAAAAAATCTAATATATAATGTATATTAATATGCCTACACATCTAAAGGTATATTTAGTAAAAAATACACAATTATAAGAATTATAAAACATTAAGCATTAAAAAAATACAAAACATTAAGAAAATTAGCTGGATTACATTATTATACCAGCACCAAAGTGTTTATTTTACTATTATAAACCTACCAATATTACCCAAATATATTTATGTGGCAATTTAGTTGTGCCCATAGCAACCCCAAATGGCTTTCCAGACATTTCACCAGTACGACGGCAGATTATGATCCCTTCTATGGGAATTTCTGTGTTTCAGTATAGCGGTGAATAGCATATTGCAGTTTTCATCGGCGAAATCTCAGACTTAACTTCCTACACACATACAGTGCAATAAGACTTGTTTAAAGGCATCATGTGCCTTTTTTTTTCATGTGTGTCATTTTATGATTTTGATGCCATGGTTGTTCAAAATGCTAAGTTTCTGGAATTCTCTGCTGCTTCCTTCAGTGAAAGCAGATCGCTGTGTACGTGAAAAGAAGAGTGGAAAAAACCCAAAAAGACTGCATGTCTTATATGGAAAAAGAAAAGAAATTATGAAAGCAGCATTTTTGAACTAGAAATAAGGATATCCAAACAAATATCTCTCTCCAGTCAGCAATCAATTTGTGACTTTTTAATGGGGATGAATAATCAGAAAATACCAAAAGGTTTTTGAAAATTATATGTAATATATGACATTACATTTAAAAATAAGAATAATACAAGTTAGTAAAGGTAAAAATAGAGAAGCTAGATTTTGGAAAATTTTTCTTATGTAAAGCACGGGTTCTCAAGTTTTTTCTTACATAAACCCCTTTTAAAAGAACTTTAGAAAAACGTTTTCTTCATCGAACCCCTTACATTTTTCTCTGTAATGCAGCATAATCAAAATACAAATAATTGCAAATAAATAACAGCAAACTAAAATTTTGAACAAAAATTTTAAAAAAATGGTTTATTGGATTTATTTTTTTTTAATCTTTATTTTTAATTTTACAAATATAAACAAGTTGCCAGAAACAAAATAACGGATTTTAACTGCACAAAACTTCAATTTTAATTACACAGAAGTATGAATAATTAATGTGATCTGTGCATTCATGTAATTCTTTTAGCATTTGGCATAAAATTGCTCAATTCTCAAATCACTTCCATTACAAATATTCAACCTGTTTCTTTCTTCCCATAGTAAATTGCTGACTTGACTCAAATCTACTTATACTAGGTTAGAAGAGGGAAAAGGCAATGTTGGTTTGGTAACAACTTTTATTTTGGGATATTATTCTTGTATGACATTTAAAATCTGAAATAAAGCATATACGTACCTGCACTTCTGGAATCAATAGGAATCTTGACTATGCTGATTAATTGCCACTGCAAATTCGGCTGTCAATGTCCAGATCTTCATCGACTCCCTATAAAATTTCCATGCCCACCTTGGGGCCACTTGCCCGCCTGGAGGCGATTGGGATCCCTTGATACAATGATATGATTGCAAAAAGCACTGTTAGCTAAGAAAGTGGAAATTTTCAGAAACACAACTTTTTGTAGTAATATATTTTGAAAATATAACAGCTTAAAAACTGAATATTTTGAATATTTCAGCAATTTGAAATAATTAAAAAGAAAACTGGAGCAATTACATGTACAGTTACTGATACAAATCAGAGACTTATACTCTGAGAATTTAAACTGAAAATTTACTTTACCTTTATTACTGTCATCTTGAAAGAATATTAATATTTACATCAAAATAACTATAAAATATACATTTAATTTAAATTTATCAAACGTTTTTATTGTATTCATGTATAAGCACTTAAAAGTTACCTAAAATAATTACAAAAAAGGTAAAGTACAAATAGTCCTCTGCATATTATTTGAATTAAAAAAAATGGATGTCTTCGAAACAAAATGTTATTTTGGATGACTTCACAAGTAAAATTAAGCAAAAAGTTTAAATTATTCAAATAAAAAATAAGGTTTAGATTATATAAACCAAAAATCAACTTGCAAAAATATTCAAGGAAATTCCACAGCATCAGTTTTGCACAATTATCTTCATTTATTTCCTATATAACAGGCTCTTTTCTCACATACACTAATGTAATGCTTTCTAAATGACGTTAACCGTATTTGGCAATATTTGTTACCCTTAACAATAAATTATACTGCACAGTTAAAAAAATAGTACTTAAATTAAATCTTTGTGTTATGCTCTCCAATTATAAAAGAAGTTAATGCATCTATGAATTATTGATATCAAATAAAAAATAAACAATGTCAATTACTCTAATATTCTGCCATATTTACCACTAACGAAATGACATATGAAGAAATAACACTTAGCTCATATTCTAACTGGTTAGAAATAATCAATTATATTTTTAAACAATCAAACTTCGTTTTGCAGATTTAAACACAAATAAATACAATTTCAATAGCACATCTTAACTACTTCAAAAAAAAAAAGTCTCTTATTTGCTATTATTTTAAATGCCTGATATTAATTAAATTCTTAATGCAAAGTTATTTCTTAAAATCAGAAACCATAGTCAAAATTCATTTACGTTCCACCTCAAACTACAAAACATGATTTTGCAGGATTATAAGAGGGGTTAAGAGATAATTATTTTTGTCATTTCGGCTATTAAAAATACTACCAGTTTGGCAAAATCTTTCTTGATCTTGAGAAATTCAACAAATTAACAATGTATCTGTAAAAGCACAAATTAAGATACATTTTGAATGATAAGTAAAACAGAAATTTACTCCCAGTTTGGCAGAGAAAATGTACAGAATTTCTTAAATTCCAACATTTGTGGCAGTTTGATGCTAAGCTGAATGAGTACCTAGAACAAAATCTATAAATTGTTGGCATTTTTGTAGTAGCTTGGTGAGCAATCATAACAGTATGCATAATAAACACAACTGTTCAAGTTCAATATATATTATTATATGAAATATTGAAAAACAAAATTTTTAAATACCAAGTTTGGCCAAATAAGCATGCTTTCGAACAGAATATTTAAAAACATGGCTAAATAACAATAATTCAATGCATCTTTATCAAAAAATTCTTCTCGTAAAAAGGAAAGTTTAGATAATATTTCAAAATGGTTTTAATCAAACAATAAGATTTAATAAACAAAAATTTTCACAAAGCAATAAAAAAACTTGCTACTTCAACAAAATATTCCAAATACAGTTTTATCATGTCAATCAATAACTTTCAATTTTGCTGGGATCCCCAGGGAAAGTTTTCATAATCAACATACTCTTTGAAATCATCAGCACATTTTTACAGAGATAAAAAAACTTGGATATTAAGCGTAGTTAATAACAGTAAGCTGACCATAATCTGAAATTTCTAGCACTTTCAATGATGATTGACACTGTACCAAGATTTTCATCTAGAGAAAAATTAAACCATAAATTTAGTTTTAAACAACAAGACTTAAATTTTCATGTCAAAAAAGTTTTTTTAACGTTTTAGATGAATTATGTGCTTCTTATTTCTCAAGTTCACAAACAGCGTAAGAACTATTATATTCCAATACTGATGCTGACAGAACATTCTATGTTTGTATTGTAGTATTCTATTTTCTACAGAATGACTATAACGTATTTTATAGCAATACATATTACGTAATATATGCAGAACTACACATTATGTTATAACAATGTTTTTACTAAGAATGTTCGGGAATCTCTTTTTAGACTTCTATTCAGCTACGTTCTATACAGTAGTAATAACCAAATGGTGAAAGTAGGCTTCAGCACTAACGCCACTCATTCCAACAAAATCATTAAAAAGTTACTGCGAATGCATTTTAACACCATTTTGTATCTTACATTTCATTAATACATAAATCAAAAAGGAAACAAACCAAAAATATACGTACCTTGTAATTATCGAATACACAACCGACTATCCGTTAACAGATTCAAACAGCCGCCATTAAACTTTCTAAAGATGGAATCACGGGAAGACCAGGCATGCGCTGAATGCTTCGGTTTGATTGGCTGCAAAGTATTCCTTGAAAATAGTGAAACGTTTACCTAGTTGGATCGTTTCACCAAATATCAGTGAAACGTAAAATCAAGTGAACCATGTTTTGGTACTATCTTTGATTTTGAACCATTAAATGGTGTAACGTTGGACTAAAATTTTTTACAGTGTAGAGCGCAGGCACCCGGGTGTAGCAAAGACCGTTCCACAGGGTTTGCAATTATGTTCGAGAACAGCAAGAAATATTACAAAGAAATGACAAAATATTTCAAAACTCTCATCATAAAATAAAAAAGATGACTTATCAAATCACACTAATTTCACGTGCAAAAAAATTACTATTCAGCGAGGAGATAAATTCACAAAACCGAAGCTCAGAAATCTGCATTAAAATCCGAATCTGCGGGTCAGAAGGTCAACTGTGAAAAATTTGCTAAGGAAACAACAGCTGGTACCGCAGTCGATATACCGCCATTCCTAAAAACGTGTCCTACGTAAAGCATTATTAGAAGGAAACATGAGCTGTAACTGTACAATCTTTCTTTTCGTTCGTAGACGTGAGGAGCAATAAAGTATCAACGTGTGTTGAAAATAATAGTAAGAAGGTTACTCTCTGGTTGAAAGCTGTTTGATAAAGCGAAATAGAAACAGTCTAAACTGCATTTGCAGAAATACTGAACACTGTATTGGAGTTTTGTATTGAAATTTCACGCCGTGCTAAAATTTCATATAAAAATGTTTGGAAAACACTAATAATACTAGTGTTTCATTTATATTCTCATAAAATTCAACATAGACATCATAAAGTATTACTCTGAAGCTTGAATTTACTGCTTCTGAGCATGAAAAATTGTCCAAAAATATCACTACATTAACGAAGGTATTTTGTTATTTTTTGTTATTGTGTTTTCCAATAGCAATGAATTGCAAATACTTTTTATGTATTGCGAAATTCTTGTATCACGCTATATGTGTAATCATACATTTCTGTCTTGATTGCATTAGGCGTTGAAAAATCACTCAAAGTTGAGCCCTTTAAGTTCTTAATGTGTCTAGAAATATCTGTTCTTACAAATACGAGAATTTTTATATCCCATAGTAGAAAAATGAATAATGTAGCACTAAAACACATATATGAAACATAAAATATTAAACGTTATCTTTTTCATCTCAAGCAATGCAACTGTAGGTAAAATTCAAGCAACTGGGTAAACTCATAGCTAAACTCGTCCTTAGTATTAGGTAGTAGCGTGCCTTTCTTTACTTGTATGGATATAATTTTATTTCCCATTCATTTCCAAATGCACTTTCCTTTCCTTTCCAGGAAACTAGCTTACTGTAAAATGAAAATCGTTTATCGAATCAAATTCATTGGAATGAAAAACTAGAAACTGGACTACGCTCTGATGAGAAAAAATAAACTGCAGCAAAATTATTTAGACTATCATAGTAATGGGTTTTGCTTCCTTTTTCTTGCATTCAAAGAAAACGAAGGTACTTCGCAAAAGGGTTAATTTTACTCTTTCAAGACAGGCAATATTCCTTGTGGAAATGTGGAAGATTGATTCTGATGGCATTCCTCTAACATAAATAGTTTCTTTTTTTCCTTCTGTGCGGGAATAAATGTATACTTTTCTGCATGCAATGAAGAAGTAAATTGAAGTTAGCACAACACGCAAATAAGATTATGAAAGACAGAGAAAGAATTTAATGCTCTGTACTTTAAGCCATTAAAATATCTAATGCATGCTTTACGTTCATTTACGTTCACTTTCTTGTCGAAAGAGGCAATAGATTTTACTATGTAGTATAATATACATATCTTCTTTTTTTTAATCGCTATGACTATTTGTACGTCTACATTAAAGTGAAAAACTAGGAAGGGATGATGATTATTTGGTAACTGTGCGGATAAAAATGTATTTAACACCTTGGAAAAGTTTATACATACATTAAAATAACTTACCCTTTAAAGTGAAGTTCACCAATATTAAACTAAATAACACTAAAGCCAGCTTTAGATTAACGTTCGATTCTGTAGGAAAATTCTCTTAATTGTGAAAGCGATATGGGTCTTCATATTGCAAGCAAAATATGTTCTCTGTATACCTGCTCGAAGAATATTTTTATGAGTACGTTGTGCTACAAATACCAGAGTTATTTTTTATCAGAAAATATTTATTTTAGCATTTAGGTTGAGAGCTTTAATAAGATAAATATAGATAAAGCTGCAGCACTTAAACCACATAAAATTCAATTCGAAAACAATATCACAAAATATTTAGAAAAGGCATGTCTTTACAATTTCTTATAGACACGTCTCGCACGTTGAAGATATTTTTTTTTCTGTACAGTGTTGCAATTACTCGCTTTAAAATAGTTGAGTTTGTAAATCAAAAATTCCTAAAAGTTTTACAAAACGTCAGATACGTAATATAACGTATTCGAAATTCAAAATTCGAGCGTTCATGTCTCCATGCTCGGGTGGAAAATTACGTTATTCAAACGCGGTTGGGTGATGTCTCTAGGGTACCGTCGTTTTTTAACAATTCCAGAAACGTACATACATTTATGCAGATACTTCATTATTTAATTTCTTTAAATATTAAACAGGATGATAAAATTTGGAGACAACAATTTAAAATGTCATTCGCCGCTTATAGTGAAACTCCACAAAATGCCGTTTTGAAACTAATAGCATTTCCGGGCTATCGCTCCTTTGGGCTAATTTGTCTGTTTTAAACGTTCCACTAAAAAACTCTGTTCTCAGTGATCTTTTACGGAGCTAATTTGTTCTATTTTCTGTAATATCTAACTATATATGATTCGTTCGGTTTCTATCGGCCTTATTATACCAATGGCAGTGCCTTAATGCAGGTGAATCCATAAAACAGTCTACTAATATTTATATCTAAAACACTATTCATGCAGAATACTGAAACTTCGCTCCAGTATATTTGCCAGGAGAAATTTTTAATCTGTGGTTAACATAATCAAGGATCTGTATTTTTCTTGCAAGATTTATATTTTGTTTTGTTTGTTTGCTCAATATTTTGTTACAAATAAATTTTATTACAATCAGAAAATTGTTAAAAATGTTGAGACCACAGAAGTCAGACAGTATCTTGATTCTTAAAGTTTTAGAAAAAAAGTTAGAAAAGGCACAAAAGTAGTGTAAGCTAAGTTGTACATCGATAATTTCAAAATAAATGTGGGATTAAAATTCCTCTGAACTGAAAGAATCTTATCTAAGTTTGTTTTAAATACAAACTAGCGAACTGTTGAATAAATGTTATGCATAAAAGTGTAATTTTGATTTTTCCTTTCGCAAATTGAGGTTCACCAGCGGCCGAGCGGAAGAGTCGCTGAACACTGGTAGTTCGGTCCAAGGTCCGACTCACGGGAACGGTCTGGCTGAATAAGCATTTTCATGGTTTCCCCATGTGTAACGTTTGTACGAACCAGTTTCCCTAAAGTCCTCCACGAAGGCATCCCTTCCCTAAGCAGGTAGCCCTGAAGGTTTTGCTGTAATCACATAAACCAAACTAAACCAACCTTTCGTAAATTGTCTCTTTGGAATAATCAGTTTATAAGTTTAAATAAAACATGTGTATTCACAGTTCATTTCCTAAAAGAAATGCAGATGTTGACGAAATATATGCTAAAACACTTTTGGCCCTATCAACTCTTATTTCCGTTAAGTGGAAAGCCGTTCTTTAGAACAATAGACGCGTAGATTAAAAAAAAATAAGTCGCCTTGTGTAGGAAACTGCGCGTGTTATGTTAGTTTTATGAACATCTGAATCTATAAAAAGTTAGAGGAAAGTCTATAAAGCTCTTGAAGACTGTCAAAGAACAGTTAATTATTTCAAAATACCCCGAATAACCTTATAAAAATATTTATTTAGTTAATACATCAAGCTGTATGTTTTAAAATCCCTATGAGCGGAAAAGTGTACGTCCCCAGCCCTTACTGTTTTCAATAATGCTTTCGTCCCGTTGAAAGTTTTCACATTTTGCTTTTTCTTACAAAAAGGTTAATTCAAATTTAGTACATTAGAATCTTCTTTTTCGAATCCTTCTAAAACACTTCTTTTCAGCATAACTCATCATAAATATGTTGATAAATAAAAATATAAAAAAGTGCGTGTAACGTTTTTAAGTAGTAGTTAAAGGGGAAGACAAACTAAATCCCAGGAAACCACTTTGTGTACTTCTGAACCAATGTCTTATGAACTGCAAAACGTTCCGCTAACTTTAAAACTACATAAATTACCAGTATTCAAAACAAATCAACATACAGCGTCTAATTCTGAAATCTGTAATAGCTCGAGTAAATAATTAAAAATTTGTAGATTCAGAAGCCCTTTTCTAGAAGCCCCTCAACACTAGTGTTTCCCATTACTAACATTTCTCAAGTAATGAACAGCAGGAAATTATAGCTTAGAGATGTTGAAACTCCAATTCGCAATGAATAAGAAATTTGGCAGTGGAGGTAGATTTAATTCAAGTTTTATTTCAGCAAACATTTTGAGGCCTCAAAAGCGTTGGCACATTATTTATGTAATTTTAAAAAGTTTACATTTTTCATAAATTTTCGGTAAGAAAGAAGGAGCAGACAAACCGCAGTCCAGCTAGGCCAAAGCCTAGAAAGCAAGTCATGTAAAATATAATAAAATATCTAATCAATCTTTCAAACAGTAATTTAATAATAGCCTTTTAACAACTCCCGTCTTTCATTCTAAAAATAACAGAAAAATAATTCTTATAACTAAACTCCCTGCACTTCTGATGCACACTTTTCGATGAAATCTGAGCCCAACATTTGGACATTGATCTATCATGTGCTCTGAATTGGATTTCGGTATAAAAAGGTAATTACGTCGCAACTCCCTCTCTTCTTCCCTCTTCCGTTCTGCTGCTTTTCGCAGTGCCGTCTTGCCGCTAGCCATGCAGAGCTTACTTTTCTAATTTCGTCCATTGCTTAAGAAGATATAAGCTGTATAAGATTTTGGGGTGTATAGCGCACCCACAATGATGATTTGCTTTATCATGGAATAAAATTATGACTGCAAACGGCCACGTCTGGAAGATTTTTGGTTTATGCATCCATCTTTCTCATTACGCAGTAAAACCTCTCCAACGCCAATCGGTTGCAACTTTCTTGCACTATGTCATCTGATTACACACACACACATATATACGTAATTCATAATAATTTATAAGAAACCTTCCGTAACCATCTCTAATGAACAGAAATTCAATTTAAAACCATTAATAATGAATCGTGATAAGAAAAAAATATTTACACAGTATTTTATTTAGTTTTTAAATTAATATTTTCTAAACCTTCTTTGCTTTAAAAACATAAAAATCTGCAAAGAAAATTTTTAATCGCAAAAATACCAAAATCAAAACTAAAAATTTTAACTATTGAAAAAGTAACTATTGTCATTTATCTCAGATTAATTGACTTATCAAGGAGAATAAAACAATCTTTTATCAATTAACAACAATTAAATTAAGTGAGAGTGTTCCGTCTTTCTTCCAAGTAAGGATTAAATTATATTTCTGCAAGAGATAGATAATAATTCACTAAACAATATTCAATCAATAGAAAGACATTAGACCATTTAAAGCCAAAAGAACCTTCATAAACAACATTAAATTACTAACTAAACCTTTAAATTTAAGTTGCTCATGAAGAACACTACTAAACAATATCCTTACTTTAGAAGAAATAATGCCCGACACTCTCATTTTCAAACTCAAATACAAAAGAAAAAGCAAAAGTTATACATTTTAGAACACTAAAAAGCAATTCAAATCAGAAGAAGATCAAAAATGGCACAATCTTTAACTTAAAGTTTCATAAACATAGTTATTTAAGAATTTAAAGATCGAACTACCAAGTTAAAATTAACGAAAAAGGGTTGTCGTAAAATGTAGTTCTCTATTTAAGATAATTTAGCCTTAAAAAGCCAAGAAATGTGGAAAGTTCTTTGGACATAGTGTATAAAGAGTAGACTGTTGCTAAAATAGCGCTTAAAGTTGCTGATAGTTAGAATATAAATTTTAAATAAAAGTAATTAAAAATAAATTCAAAAGCCCATTGCTTTTGTCCTTATCTTTTTCCTAAAAGCTGGAATTCACACACAGAAAAAAAAAAAAAAAAAAACATGGCTGCTTAAAAAATTCTCTTATCCTTATAAAGGGTACATTAGTTGAGATTATTTTCATCTTGCAGTTGTTCTCATAATTTTACATGCACAATAAATGTTAAATGACAGTTTAGATTGAGCTAAAGTGAACATGAATAATATTAGCATTCCTAGTATACTTTTATAATGCTTGAAGCATGATAAATCAAAACTTATTCGTCTATCCATAAATTACAAGCAGTTTCTAGTTATAACGTTTAACTTCTGTATATACGCACACGCACACACTCATGAAAGTAATTGTGAACATTTGCAGCATAATCATACTTAATAAAAAAATTCTAACTCTGTATGCTATGTATCTCAGTATATCTAGTTTTCTGTTTATATATTCCATATATCTATTCTAATTGAAAACGTTGCATATTATAAACTTATGTCCTGGTTTAGTGTAGTCATGTGATTTATACATAAACGATAGTTTTTATAAAGTTCCTGCTTGTGACTCTAATTAAAGGAGCATGTACCTAACGCATTATTTACCTTTTCACAGAATAAGCTTTATTGTATCACTTAAAAAGTAAGTTTTCAATCTAGTTTCAGACTTCAGCGAATTTATTCGCGAAGCTAATCTTTAAATCATTTTAATAATATCTTCAATCGTTATATTTTATAATGCAACTATTTCATGTCATTTTACATATACCCCATTTAAATTTTTTATAAAATATTAGTAATGCAATTAATTACTGGTGCTTAAAATACTTTATTGTTATGGATTTCACATTTATTTGGCTATTTATTTAGAATTGTAATTAAAATTGCGTTATTCTCCCGTGCAACGCAGACGATTTTTGAAATGAAAGCTACGTCGAAAAAATAAAAATAAAAGAGCGTTTGCATTTAATATTTAATAAATAAATATCTCGCAATTACTGTTGGCATCCAGAAAAATCTAGAAAAAATCGAGATTGTTCTAGTGATAATTAAAAAGCTTATAAAAGCCGAATTGAAGCACCTCATCTCAGTTGTTGCAGTTATTGTGTAAAGCGAACTTCTGTTTGTTTACTTTATACTGTAGCGATTTCGCTGTGAGAGAGAATTAGTTTATCTGTTTCGAATTGAGTTTTGCTAAACTTTTGAGATATTGTGATATTGTGCGAATATCTCTGAAGAAATATTTCAGCATTTTGATTTATTTCATCTGGAAAGAATAAATTTTTGTTAACTTTTTAACGACTTGTGCATTCAATCCGTAACGAACCCGTACGCACGCAACAATATTAACATTATTAAAACTGTTACTTCATTTTTTAATTCACTGATGTTTTTATAACGTATTCTACATGAACAAAATATCTCTGAAGAAATATTTCAGCATTTTGATTTATTTCATCTGGAAAGAATAAATTTTTGTTAACTTTTTAACGACTTGTGCATTCAATCCGTAACGAACCCGTACGCACGCAACAATATTAACATTATTAAAACTGTTACTTCATTTTTTAATTCACTGATGTTTTTATAACGTATTCTACATGCTTTTACAATCTAACTCATTTACCAAACACGTAAATTGTATATTTACGCTCTTTCGGGTCTACTAAAGTTTATGTGTTAATATTGTTCAACTCATAGATTTTATGTGTAACACAAGCCATGAATTATTAGATTAATTTCAACAATCCTTCATTTTCTTTCACAAGATTTAAATTTAATGCCGCAGTAATGCATTTATTATATACAGCAGAAACTTCATGACATGCGGTTATACACATTTTTATTTTTAATTTAGCCTTTAAAAATACCCCAAAATTCTTATTCTTGCATAAGCTCCCCTTGTAATATTACCTTATCGTATCTCTACATGTATTCCTTTAATAGTAAAATATAAAGCTTAGGCGCTTACTTAGTTTGTGAAATTGATACGCATTTATGATTTATCAGCAAGTATTTCAAAAGACAGTGACACCAAATAATTTTCTTGAAATCTTAAAATATGATTCAGGAAAATTATATTTTGCGAAATAAAATGCTCCCTTTTGTATTAAGGTAAGAACTGACTTAGCCAGAGCAGAGTACGAATGGGCTTTCATTTAGTACTTATGATGATTTTAGAATGATAAATCATTTAGAACAAAGAAAAAAATTGCAAAACGTGGGAAAGTGAAACAGGAAAATAAAAGCAAATTATTGCTAAAGTGAACAAGGCGGAAACTTTATTCTTAGGAATAACATAATGCAAAAATCATTGCTTGTTCATTTTGAATAAAATAAATTTAGGCTTGTTAACTGATAATAAATTTCCAATTTTAATTCCAATATATTTTTTAACTGCGAAAGAAACGGATTGTATCTTAAACATATGAAATAAAATCTCACCTTTCAATTTTATCTGAAAGTGTGCGTTTTATATATTGTTATTTAACTGACTATTTATTCCTTTCTTTAAACTGATGAGAATAATTTTTATTATTACATTTAAAAAAAAAGTATGGTAAGCAATAGAAACAACAATCCTCCCAAAACGCTGATACTGTGAAATAGAGACTGTTCGGTGTCTGAAAAGAGCATTGCTTGGCAGCGTTGTTTTACGCCAAGCACAGTTTGGCTTTTAGTGTAACCCTAAAGTCATTACATTTTTTGCTGATTAGTATCTATGCAGATTGTCTTAATGTAAGAGCATATGGTTGCTCGCTCTTAGCTAAGTTACATAGGTAGCTAGCTATAAGCACATGCGTGTGCTAGTATTCAATAATGTTGTTTTGTTAAAATAAATTTGTTATTGTTAATATTACAGTCCATTTACTGAAATTAAGTCTCATTAATTAAGTTGAGCTATCTTCGGCAAGAACAGTTTGGTACGTCGAGCGTGAGAAGAATATGGCTGCTAATATTGTTTCATTGAATCGCCAACGCGGCGTAGTGAAAGCGAAACTCGGAACTTTGATAAAATTCCTTGATGAATATAAAATGGAGGAGAATAAACTTAACCATGATGTCATTATGAAGACTAAATTGGATGCTTTATTGGAATTAAAATTTCGGGTTAAACAACTCATAGTGGAATACACCAATTTACCAGAGGAAATTGATTTGAAAGATGATCTAAGCCTTACACAAGAATTGGAAGAAAAAGTCGAAGAGTTCGAAGTAAGATTTAGAATTTTTCTTTCTAATTGTGAAACAAATAATAAAGACAAATTTGAAAACAAAACTGTTTCTAAATCAAAATTTAAACTGCCTGATTTACCTCTTCCTCAATTTTATGGTAAATATGAAGATTTTAAGAATTTTAAAGTACAATTTATGTCTATGATTGGTAATAACAATGATTTAAATGATACTGAGAAACTGTTTTATTTGAAAGCATCACTTAAAGGTGAAGCAAAAATGTTAGAATCATGTCAGGATACATTTGAGTCGCTATTTTCTGCACTTGAAAGCAGATATGAAAACAAAAGAGCAGTAGTTGATGCTTTTATTAATAATTTGTTGAACTTTGAAAAAATAAATGACTCACCTTCTCAATTGAGATCACTGGTAGATAATGTTAAAAGATGTTTGAGATCTTTAAGTGTATTAGAATTTGATAGAAATAATTTATCTGATGTTTTGATATTAAATATCTTATTGCATAAATTAGATAGAGAATCTAGAAAAGCATTTGAACTAAACGTAAAATCAAATGAAATTCCCAAACTTGATGAATTTTTAGAATTTCTCGAAGAAAGAATTCGCATTCTTGAAGAAATAAACAAAAGTAGTTTTCCTAAGCAGAGCTATGCTACTAAAGTATCAAATCAATTAAGTCGCTCTAAAAATTCAAAATCTTTGGTAACTAAAACAAACCCTTTTCAAAAATGTATTATGTGTAAAGAATCACACCCAATTTATCATTGTTCGAAATTTAAGAGCATTTCTGTTTCTGAGAGGTATGATTTTGTTAAAGAATATAAACTATGCATTAAATGTCTTTCTCCATCGCACTTATTATCGCAGTGTAAAGCTAAATTCAGTTGTTATGTCTGTAAGAGAGACACACATCATACGCTGTTGCATAAAGGTGACGAAAAACCAAATCAATCATCGAAGGAAAAAGAGTTGACCTTGAATATTTCGTCAGTGAATGTGAAAGAGGACTGCCCCTCTCCCACCCACACAACTTTGATGGCAGCTGCAAATAAGTCTAAATTTGTGTTAATAAATACAGCGATTGTTTATCTTCGCGATGTTTATGATGAACGAATTCCTTTTAGAGCCGTGCTTGACTCTGCTTCGACTTCTAATTTTTGTACTGTTAGTGTTATGAACTCATTAGGAATAAAAAAAGAACGAGTATTTATTCCAATTACTGGAATAGATAACACTACTTTGAACGTTAAATCTCAAATAAAGACGCGTTTATCGAACTTAGAATGAATGGGTAGATAGAGAATCTAGAAAAGCATTTGAACTAAACGTAAAATCAAATGAAATTCCCAAACTTGATGAATTTTTAGAATTTCTCGAAGAAAGAATTCGCATTCTTGAAGAAATAAACAAAAGTAGTTTTGCTAAGCAGAGCAAAGTTCCGAGTTGCTACTAAAGTAAAGTACTAAAGTATTTTGCTACTAAAGTATCAAATCAAACAAGTCGCTCTAAACATTCAAAATCTTTGGTAACTAAAACAAACCCTTTTCAAAAATGTATTATGTGTAAAGAATCACACCCAATTTATCATTGTTCGAAATTTAAGAGCATTTCTGTTTCTGAGAGGTATGATTTTGTTAAAGAATATAAACTATGCATTAAATGTCTTTCTCCATCGCACTTATTATCGCAGTGTAAAGCTAAATTCAGTTGTTATGTCTGTAAGAGAGACACACATCATACGCTGTTGCATAAAGGTGACGAAAAACCAAATCAATCATCGAAGGAAAAAGAGTTGACCTTGAATATTTCGTCAGTGAATGTGAAAGAGGACTGCCCCTCTCCCACCCACACAACTTTGATGGCAGCTGCAAATAAGTCTAAATTTGTGTTAATAAATACAGCGATTGTTTATCTTCGCGATGTTTATGATGAACGAATTCCTTTTAGAGCCGTGCTTGACTCTGCTTCGACTTCTAATTTTTGTACTGTTAGTGTTATGAACTCATTAGGAATAAAAAAAGAACGAGTATTTATTCCAATTACTGGAATAGGCAACACTACTTTGAACGTTAAATCTCAAATAAAGACGCGTTTATCGAACTTAGAAAAAGAAAATGAATGGGAAATAGAGTTATTAGTTGTTCCCAAAATAACTGACATGACGCCATCGAAATCTATTGATATTTCGCAATTAAATATTCCGAACGGAATAAAGTTAGCTGATGACCAATTTTTCAAGGCAAAAAAGGTAGACCTATTATTAGGAGCGGAATTATTTTTTGAATTTTTAAAAACAGATAAAATACGTTTAGAAGATAATGAGTTATTTCTTCAAAACAGCTGCTTCGGCTTTTTAGTTTCTGGAAGCATTAGAATTCCAAATGTAAAAAATTATGACTTAAATTATTGTTTTTTGTCAACAGAGATTAATTTATTAAATAGCTTAGTAAAATCATTTTGGGAAGTTGAAGAAGTAAATGAAACTAAACCTACAGTTAATTCTGAGTTAAATTACTGCAATGAACCTTTTGAAAACTCATTTTACCGACATGCAGATGGAACATATGTGGTTAAAATGCCGTTCAAGCCAGATATTGGTGAAAACATACAAGAGGAACTTTTTTCCATCATGATACGGTTTAGAAAACACATTTATGCATTTACTGCCGATATCGAGAAGATGTTTCGACAAATTGAAATATTGCCATCGCAGACGAAATATCAAAAAATACTTTGGAAAGAAGAGGAAGATAAGCCTATAGAAATATACAGACTCAAAACGGTAACTTATGGCACAGTATGTGCTCCATATTTGGCACAAAGGACGCTTCAACAGTTAGCGAAGGATGAAAAAAATTATTTTCCTGTAGCATCGAAAGTGGTCTTGGAAGATTTTTATGTAGACGACTGCCTTAGGGGATCTTCGAATTTGAAAGAATGCATCAAGATCCAGCAAGATTTGACAAAATTGCTCCAAAGAGGAGGAATGAAGCTACACAAGTGGCGTTCTAGTTTTGATTCGCAGAACTCCAATTTACAGAATTTTTCATTTGATCGCAATAGTAATACATCTGTGAAAACGTTAGGTATGTTGTGGAATAATAAGAAGGATACATTTCACTATAAAGTTACTGTTAATGAAAAGCCTGATGTTACGAAAAGAGATGTTTTATCTCAGATAGCGCGATTATATGATCCTTTAGGCCTACTCGGTCCTATAATTAGCAAGGCAAAGATATTCATGCAAGCACTTTGGTTGCTTAAGCTAGATTGGGCGGAACAGTTACCACCACCTATTGCCAATGAATGGAATTTATTCATTAAAACTCTTCATAGTATAGAAAATATTCAAGTACCTCGTTGCATCTTAAAAGAGAGTTTTTCAATGCTCATTTTACAAGGATTTGCGGATGCCTCCGAGAAGGCATTTGGTGCAGTGATATATCTTCAAAGCATTACAAGCCCTGGTGAATATTGTAGTAAACTTCTTTGCAGTAAATCTCGTGTAGCACCAATCAAGACCATGACTATTCCTAGATTAGAACTATCAGCATGTCTACTCCTATCCAAACTCATGCAAAAGGTTTTAGAAGCTTTGAAACTCAAAATTGATGACGTTAAGCTTTGGTCAGATTCAAGCATTGCTTTAGCGTGGATTAATACATCACCACATCTTTTGAAAACCTTTGTGAGTAATAGAGTCTCACAAATTCAGCAACTTACTTCTAACTATCAGTGGGGACATGTGTCTTCAGAAATGAACCCAGCCGACATCATTTCCAGAGGATCAGATGCTACAACTCTTGGATCTAACAAGCTGTGGTGGAAAGGTCCTGATTTTTTAAACAAGGACAATTTTCAAGATAAAAATGGACTTAGTGATGAGCTTTATTCTTCAGAACTGAAACCGGTTACTACTTCCTTGTTGACTTTAAAAACTGATTCATTTTTTGATGACTGCCTAAAAATAACTAATGATTTCTTGAAACTAATACGAATTCTTAGTTTACTTTTCAGATTTGTTCACAATTGTAGGAACCCAAGTGAGAAACGAACAGGTAGTATTAACATAGATGAAATGGAGCTCTCAAGGAATACACTCCTTAAATATATCCAAGGTAGGTATTTTGCAGAAGAAATTTCTTTGTTGCAGAAAGGTCTACAGCTAACGTCAAGGAGCAAGTTAAAATATTTTGACCCTTTCTTAGATGGAAAAGGTCTGATAAGGGTAGGTGGTAGGATAAAGAATTCAAATTTAAGTTATAGTCAAAGACATCCCATTATTTTGCCTGCCAAGAATAAGTTAACTGAACTTATATTTATTTATTTTCATGAAAAAGATTTTCATAATGGTCCACAATCACTGTTAAATTCTATTAGACAAATTTATTGGCCCATTAATGGCAGGAATATAGCTAGAAAGATCGTCCAAAACTGCATAATTTGCTTTAAGGCAAAACCAATAATTTCTTAACAATTAATGGAAGAATTACCTAAAGAGAGAATTAATATTAACTTTACATTTAATTGTTGTGCTATTGATTATTGCGGCCCATTTTTGATAAAGTACAAAGGGCAACGCAAGGGTAACTATCATAAAATATATGTTTGCATTTTTGTTTGTATGGTAACAAAGGCAATCCATCTAGAGATTGTCAATGATTTAACCGCAGAAGCATTCATTGCTTGTCTGAAGAGGTTCTTTGCCCGACGAAAACCAGAAAAAATATTTAGTGACAATGCAAAAAACTTTGTTAGCGCAAATGCAGAAATTAAAAAATTAATGAGTATTTTTCTAAAGCAGAATGAAACTTTAGCTAATTTTCTAGCCGAGGAAGGTGTACAATGGAAGTTTATACCCCCAAGAGCCCCAAATTTTAAAGGTCTATCGGAAGCAGGAGTAAAATCCTTTAAATTTCATTTTAAACGAACAGTAGGTAATTCAGTCTTAACCTACGAAGATTTTTTGACAGTAACAGTTCAAGTAGAGGGAATCTTAAATTCTCGCCCTCTTACACCGCTAACTTCTAATATTGATGATTTAAATGTTTTGACCCCTGGTCAATTCCTTATAGGCCGACCGATCAATTCAATAATTGAACCCAATTTAACCGAAACAGGTAATAGCAGATTTAGTTTATGGCAAAAAACTACAAAAATGGTGCAAAATATATGGAAGAATTGGACTAATAATTACTTGAGTACTTTGATTCAAAGAAATAAATGGACGATTGCTAAACAAAATATTAAAATAGGGGATATGGTAGTGATCAAGGAAGAAAATCTTCCTACCTGCAGATGGTTGTTAGGGAGAATTGTAGATGTGTTTTATGGGAAGGACAACCTTGTGCGAGTTGTCTCTGTCAAAACCAAAAATGGTATTTATAAACGAGCAGTTACTAAAATTGCTGTACTGCCAATTGAGAAATAATGTATAAATTTTTATGTTTATTTGAAAGTTTGAATTGTAATCTATTATATTTGTTTTTTTTTCACATTGTAATTACATGTATTATAATTTGTGCATTAATTTACATTATATAATTTGTATTGTATGAACATTTATTATTTTCTTAAAATTTTATTTATTGTATTGAAACTAATATTTCAACGCCGGGCGGGATGTTCGGTGTCTGAAAAGAGCATTGCTTGGCAGCGTTGTTTTACGCCAAGCACAGTTTGGCTTTTAGTGTAACCCTAAAGTCATTACATTTTTTGCTGATTAGTATCTATGCAGATTGTCTTAATGTAAGAGCATATGGTTGCTCGCTCTTAGCTAAGTTACATAGGTAGCTATAAGCACATGCGTGTGCTAGTATTCAATAATGTTGTTTTGTTAAAATAAATTTGTTATTGTTAATATTACAGTCCATTTACTGAAATTCTCATTAATTAAGTTGAGCTATCTTCGGCAAGAACAGAGACCATGGACCTCCGAATCACCGCGCCTATCTATTTTTTTTCCTAAATTAACAACACAGATTCACTTCTATTGCTCATCTAACATGATATATATTATAGGTTATGGGGCATTCCCAGTCTGTTTTCATGCGTTGTTTACGTGATACAAACCAATGCACGTGCGGCAGCACGAGAGCTTGCGAACGCTACCTGACAAACTGTTGACAGACATCAGGCCATTCCCTCAGATTTCCAAACAATACAGATAAAGAAAGACCCTACCAACACCGCCACATGAAACAAAAGCTAAGATGAGATTTTAGCCATTCCCTTTTCCTGCAACTTAAATGGCACTAAACGTCCCCAACCCCCTCCGAACTGGGACAGGGACGGCTGGCCCAGAGCATTGGAGGGATCGGCGCCAACGCATCTGGTGAGAGAACCCCAGGGCAAAGAACCAAGTACCTCTAAGGCTCTTTGCCCAGGGTGCCACTTCCTCAAAAAAATCAAAGCAATCCCGGACCTTCTGTCACTACACGGGCTTTTGTGAGTTGTTACATAATTCCTCCTTTAACCAGATGTACATGCATTACGTAGCAACACGTAGCACAATGCATTTCATATCCTATGTACTATGTGTAGTTCACATCTGCTATATGTAGTATGCTTTCGCCGTCTCCCGATAGTTGTTATCTGTCACTTGTGTTCAACAGACTGTAATATTTCAATATTATTATGTATACTTTGATTATTTTGTTGGTTTATCCATCCCTATTTATTTCTATTAATTTGCATCACTAATTACTAGACATTTATTTCACTAAAAATTCTTACAGAGAGCATTCATCGTTAACTAAACGATGTGTTTTTCAAAATTTAGAGAACTAAGGAGCATAATATCCGCCAAAAAATACTAAAAAACTTGAAGATATCATAAATTTAGTGCAAAAATATTAACAAGAAAATGTTTTCAATGTATTAAAATTGCAATTTATTAAATAAAAAAAATGTAAATAATAAAAGTCTGCCAAATCGGAAAAAAATGAACTACATGTAATATAATCTCTTGAATATATGGAATAACAAATTAGTGTATACTGCGAAATGCATAGGGTTTCTTAAAAACTGACTATCAAAATTTCGTGTACAAAACTCTCTGAATAATCTCTCGCTATACTTAAATACAATACCTTAAAACAGTATTTATCAGTAAAACTGGATGCACGAAAGCATGCTATAAAGTATTTTAAGCATTTGATACAATTTGACTTTGAAAAGTAGAATTTAGTAGCAACTTGTCACTTTTTTGAAAAGACAAAATTTCGTTGCATGCCTGCATTTGAAGAAACGTGTTATGTTTGAGGGGTTATAAAACTGCTCTTGAAATTTTTATGCTTTCTCTCCTTTTTCGGGCAGCTGGACGACTCCACTTTCCCGAACCTGTATGCAGAGTATACCATTTCAGTATAATGTATGCAGAAAGAAAATTAACCATGGAATGTATTTTCTTTTTTTCGGCATACAGTAGACTAAAATGGTTTCTTTTTCGTATAAAATATGCATTTACCTCTAAAATGAGGGAAAACTGGAAGGAAACATAGGATTTGAAAGAAATGGAAATGTCTGGCTCTATGATTTAACGCCGTTTTGTTTTCCAACGTCTGGATACATAATTAAGGACATTTTTTATGCGACGTTTTATCAAAAATACATTTTATAAGGAAAATGTTTAAAGATTCGTATTTAAATTAACTAAAATATTTCAATACATTCATAACCTACATACATATCCATTTGTTTAAAACAGCGTCTAAGTAATTCTAACTAGAATTTTTCCAGTAGAAATAGTGTTTTCCTTTTATCATTTGCCATGTTAACAAAATCATTTGCTTAATAATACCAGCACTAAATAAGGTTTAAGTGTGGATTTCGTCGGAAAAAAGAATATAGTAATACAAATAAAATAGTTTTTGGCATACGAAGAACTTTTTCTCTTCCATACAGACAAAATAATTTTCGGACATGACATGGAGACAGGTTCTTCAGATCATTTATTCTTGTCTGATTTCTCTTTTGCTTCAACTCTTTCGATGGCCTTCTAGAAACGGATTCTCATTCACGGAAATAGGCCATACTGAATAAGATAAAAAGACAAAAGACACTCCAATTGGAAGGAGATGACAGCATGGTAACAAAGGAAATATTTACTAGTGACTAATACGGATAGCTCTAGGTCTGTTTGTAAATGCTGAGAAGGGGCATATCGATGAAGATATGCATTACAATACTTTTTCTGACAGAAATGGTTGTAGTTGAATTAAAGCATTTAAACATTTTACTAAAGAGCTAGAAATCTTAAAACTATTTCGCATTAATGTTGTGACATTTCTAGGAACTAAAATGTAATGTAAACTTAATAAACCAAGAAGGGGTTTGTTATTTCCTTTGCAATCGAGTTCAAATTTGCATATGTAGAAGATGCATGTGGCAAAATCTGAAAACATTTGCATCTATACAGGCAGATACGGAAAACTGCTATTATCATATAAATGAAAGCTGGAGCTCAGTAAGTGCTACGCAAACGCAGGATTTAGCTCTTAGCTTATATATCATTGATCCTAACTTCTTACATCATTCAAGAGGACAAGCATAAGCTACATATTTAATGTTGGTAATCCCAACGGGCGCAAACCAGAGTGCACTCCCGAATGGTGCATAATGCACCACTTAAAGCGATACCTGCTCACCACCTCATGCAATGGAACTGGCACTGAGCCATTTTAATATTAAAATGGTCAGTGAGCATTTTTATATTAAACAGCTCCTAATGCGTATCATGCTCAGTAATGGTGCTAAAGATAACGCTAGAACTCTTAGATATTGAGAAGCTAAATTAACAATAAATATAGAGAAAGATTTCTAATATTAGACCTTTGGGAAATAAACTAATAATAACGAGTAATTAGAGAAAGGACACGATTTGAAGGTTAACCTGAAGTTTTTTAAGCTTACTAGAGCTTTTAAAGAATAATGAGTCTTTTCATATCACAGTATATTTTAAATATTTGCAATCTCCGAATGTTGAACTTATTTCTCCGGAACCTTAATGCAAGGAACTTTAATGCAGATGTGTTCGTGACTTTGGACGCAAAAAAATAAGAAATTTGATTTAATCACTATCAATTTCAACATACCTCTTTTAATATAAGCTTTTAGATTCAATAAAAAGCAGTTTTTTTCAATGATTGAATTGCTGGTGAGGTTGATGAGAATATCAAATCCTTAATCTACTTAATGAGTATTGAAATACATTTTATTTAAAGGAGTATTCTGTTCAATTCCGTATTCAAATATATTTACGTGCTTTATGTTAAATAAAGGAAACTAAATAATTCCTTAATGAATTGCATATATTTAATAAAAATATTTCTTTCTAGATATGTCGTTTAGTTTCCTTTTAATATTTGTATTTGATTTTGCTTTCTTCATTGTAAAAAATTACTCTTAAATGAAAATTTATGTAGTACATGTTCTAATAAATGAAAGCAAGCGCATAATAGCCATGATTAAACTGGAAAACGGAAATGCTATCGGAATACAGACTTTTATTTAGGTGTGCTAAAATTTCGCTCTTCTGAGCACTAAACTGAAGTGGCGAATCGTCAGGAGACTGTAAGCAAAGCAGTCTCTCTCAAGTACAGAGTGCTAGAGACTTTAGCATAAGGTCCAATTCTGCATACAACTTACGTAAACAGTTTTAGTATCCCAGATACTTATCTATAAAATCTAGGCAAGGTCATCCTAGAGCTAAGACTTCCAATTAACATCTATATTTATCCATTTTAGCGACTCATAACAGAATAGCAATAGTTTTTCAGCTTTATCGTGATTCCCAAGAAGCTGAGGTTCAAATAAATTCTCAAAGAGCTACATGACAGATGTCGTTTTAGACATGAAATGATGTCTTACGTGAAGATCTATTGTCTGAGTCTCATTGTTGCGAAAGAAAAGACCTCGATTAGCATGGTGCAGAGAATATCGACTTCGGATCAAGCATCAGCGGGAGATCATCTTGTTTACGGATTACTCTCGATTTTCCCCAGCTATTGATTCTTGATGTACCCTTAGTCGGAGAGAAACAGGTACTCGTTGTCCTCCAACATCTGAGAAATGGGCGAATACAACAACACATGTCTAATGGCCTAGTCAGACCTTAATTTGAAAGGGCACACAGAACTTCATATCTTTGGCAGCAGCTATATGACTGTTGCAAGGCATATTAAAGATCTCAGAGTCTTATGTTCGGCCTTTCAGGGTCAGGACCCTCAGTTCATTTTTACGTACCACAACATTTACCCCCAAAGGGATAGACTGGTGGGTAGTTTTCTTTAAAATGCGGATATTCACTGGATGGGTTAACCACGATTTCCAGACCTAAATCTTATACAATTGCTATTAGGTAATTCCTACTACTAATCTCGCTGTTGCCCTAAACAGTCCAGAAAGTGAAAGCCGCATTGTAACAAAAGAAAGACCGACTGCCATAAGGGCTCATAAGCTGCCTAATTTCCACTAGGAAGTCTCACTGTGAAAGTTGTATGACCGTTACATGGGACCATGCACTCGTTCTTTTTTGTTCAATTTTGCAATATATACACACACATACATATTGTATTCGAGCGTTTTGCCAAAGGATACGAGTGCCGCTTGTGAATCTGCATACTGCGGTGCCATGACGTTTGGTACTTCATAGAATATTTGTCAAAAGCTCAATAATTATTAAAAATGTACCATAAAACGGTACGTTGGTAAAATATAGTTTTCCAATAAATATTTTGAGTTGATGTCTCTGTTAATTTTCTTTATCCTTTAAAGAGATTTTAAAATTTTTAAGACAGTAAGATTTAGATTTATTATACCTGAATTTTATAATTATTTTATATCGAAAAAAGGGAGAGGGGAGGGAAAGAACTCATGCGCAGTCAAGGAAATTATAAATTCTTTTAAAGTTTCCTAAAGGATGTAGTGTTTTGAAAATACAGTAAAAATACGAAAATTCTAATAAAATATCAAACTAAATTTTGAGTTTTCGAAATTTTTCAAGCATATCGAATCCATTACGTATTTCGTGTTTATTAGCAAGTAGTTATATGCCGTAAATAAGCGGATGTAGGAAAACATATAAAAGAAACAAGTAGAAACAATGAGTATGCAGCAGATCTAATTGAAAATTTCAGGGATAATGCTTATACAGTGAATAGTGATGCTTAATAAGTGAATATAGTAAATCACATGAGGGCTATTTGTGAAATGGGTGTGATATTTTATTAGAGGTCTTTCTAAAAGAAACAGATTTCTATTTACTTTACACCTGGCGAAAAATCCCAAAATCACCCAGGTAACATTACACATTAATTATTCCATCTAATTAACAACATAGTATTGGATAATCCTATGTTGAAGCAGTTTCTTGTTTTGAATGATTTAAGGACAAACATCAACGTATCTGCTCTGAAAATATAGAATTAGATAGAAAGAAATGCATGAAAATTGCTTAGTCTATTAACATTCGTATATTCAAAATTTTTCTTGAATTAATTGAAAAATGTAAAAGGTATTAGTAACGTAAAAGGAGATCAGTGAGATTCGTCACCGAGATCTGTCATCGAGAGTCTAACTGAAGCCCTTATAGTTACCAGGGAAAATACCCAGCTATAATTATTCAAACAGTAACGAACAACACACAAAAACGAAAACGCTCAGTTATTTGTAATTCGAATTATTCTACATAGAGTATTTTAAATATTTCAATGACAAATATCAGTCTATTTGCTATAAAGTTAAGGATTCTCGTCTCTTTTACCATCGTCTCGGTGGTGCTGTTTTTCACTTTGAAAATGAAACACAATACCATAGAGACGATCTGCAGATGGTTGAATATAAATAATGTACCTGTTTCGCATAATTTAAGATTAAAGTTTTTCTTTTTTATTTCTTAAAGGCACTTACTCTTTTTTATTTCTTAAAGACTTCTTACATGCATAGTGTATGATTTTCTATTAATTATGGGGAGTTTGAAAGAAGACGTTGAGTCCCAAAGTCGTAAGATTCACTTGTTAATCTGCATCTTTTATTGCAACGTCTCGTTCTATTCTGAGAACTTGAATGTTTCTTTGGATGTCATAAATACATATGTTATGCATGAGACTGTTGTTTTTCTAGCAAGCTACCTTCGTCTCAAAAATGATTTCCTTCTTGTTCCGTGCATAGGAATCCGTTCTTAAAAAGTTTCACTTCAGAAACTACTGTTAAAATTTCGCAATAACAATTCGCGAGGGGAATATGTAACAAGATATCTTCTAGTGAATGCCATACTGGAAACCTTTTTATCTTTTTGAAGCTCAGAATCACAGCAGTATAAAAATACTTGGATCTACTCAAATGTTTCATTAGCATTTTCATCAAGTATTTCATTTTCGGCCCAGATACTATTATTCTCTATACTTTAATTTATAACTCACTTAAAAAAATATGTCTAATTTTATTAAGAATGACAAATACATACTCTTTCAGAAAAATAATAAAGGTAATTGTTATTTGTTAGGGGTTGAGAGTGACGGTTGTCTAATAGAATTTGCAAGCCATGGAGAACACTGCATGCAAGCGAATAATATGCTTTCCGTAGACTTAACGGAATAACTGAACAATTTATGCTATCATTAGATGAAATAAACAGATGTTGATTTGATAAAGACAACTGGTGCAGCATGTCTATCGGGTCCACTTGGCACTGTATCCGTTAATAGACACTTGACTATGAGTGGACGCAATACTACGTAGTTGACATATTGTTCCAGCATTTGAATTTCATATTCTGCTGAACTCCTACTGCCGCTCATATCTTAAACAACCGCATCCACGTTAGCGTTACGTGCCTTGAAACACCGCTCCGCGACGACAAGAGCTACAGCTGCAATCACAGACATGATGATGGTCAGGATGAGAAACACAAAGGCAGCCACATGCCACATCTGTCAGTTACAGACTCGGATTATGAAGTTGCTTATATGTCCCTACAGGGAGCTTTAATAAGCTAAATAAGAAAATTAAGCCTCTGAAGGCTAATGGCTTTGACGAGCTAGTACATGAAAAGCGAGGAACGATCAAGAAAATTATTAAAGTTTGGGAGAAAATTGCCTTTTGTACTACATATGCGCCAGTCAGATGGAGAGCAATGAGAAGCAAAAGTAACCCCGTGCGCTAAAACAAGTAAACTCCAGCAGTCCAAGCCGGGTTACGAAAATGTGGTCGCTAAGCATATGGATAGCAAATGGTCTGATCACATTATCTTTCGAAATAATTTACTATTTAAGAACTGTTGAAAAATTTGCAGCATCCCAGATAAGTGAGGACACCCTTATTAAGTTTAGTTATGTATTCCATTATAAGATCAATTTTCAAGTTATCAGGAATTAGTTTGTTTCTAACAGATGATGAGCATTTACAATTCTTCTCAGAAACTTATTCTGTACTACTTAAAGTTTGTGAATTCTTTTGATGCTGGAGCTTAGACTGGATTTGCGCAGCATAGAATTAGCTTTATAATGCATTAGTAAATCTACTCATTCAGCTGAGAGACAGTCTACAATAGTTTACAAGGATCAGAGAAAGTTGGTTAGTGATACTACATGGTTTTGGTAAGAATAGGAATAAGATAACTGAAGTAATCTGATAAATCCATGTGAGCCTAGTTTGGCACCACCCCATCAATTCAAAATAGCAATGTGACCTTCAAGCAGGTGTAGCACGATCAAATATCACCTGCCAAAACTTTCTCTTAAATAGCACTTCTTTCTACCTTCATTTGAATGCACCTGCGCTAGCTATAACATTCCGTCAAGAAAGAGTGGGTGAAACCGAAACTGAAAGGAAAATTGCTTTAACTAAAAATTAACTGTTAATTAAGTTAAAGTAATCTCCGCAAAATTAAGAAAATATTTTTGATTCTTTGGTTGAAAATTTTATATACTGATTCCACTTTATAAATATTACGCCTAAAACTTTTCATAGCTTAATCTTCAATTACTTTGGTGCTTTCATATCGTGAGTGCTTCTACTCACGGCAACGGAGCTCAGATTCAACTGGAAATGATATTCATCTCGTATTGTAAGCAATTTGTGTGACTTCAAATAGAAGATTAACTTCTAATGTATAGTTTGTTATAGTAAAAGTATTATATTTTAGTAGTTCTCAATGCTGTTGCCTAAAAGATTATTTCAGAGACAATGACAGTTAGAAAACTGCTGTATTTTGGATTTCTAAAAGGCTTATATCTCTACCTATAATAAAACAAAGAGTCTGTGTGTGTGTGTGTGTGTGTGTGTGGGTGGGTGTGTGGGTGTGTCTTTCGTTCGTGTTGCGAGTAAGCTAATAGACTCAGGGCCACGAAATTTGGTACATAGGTGTATCTACACAAAAGCCAGTGCACCTCGAAGCGATTTTTTCGAAATTCGAATTAGAATATTTTTTATTTTATGTTTTGTGACCAAATGGCGTCATTTTGAGACATAATGGGCTACAGGAAAGCGAGATTTCACTCTATACATTTCATTTTTACATCGTCGTGAAGCGTAGACAC
>KK118745.1:325281-390769 GCA_000611955.2 Stegodyphus mimosarum | reverse complement strand
GTTGCGAGTTGCGAGTAAGCTAATAGACCCAGGGCCACGAAATTTGGTACATAGGTGTATCTACACAAGAGCCAGTGCACCTCGAAGCGATTTTTTCGAAATTCGAATTAGAATATTTTTTATTTTATGTTTTGTGACCAAATCGCGTCATTTTGAGACATAATGGGCTACAGGAAAGCGAGATTTCACTCTATACATTTCATTTTTACATCGTCGTGAAGCGTAGACTATTTTACGAACTTAAAATAAATTTCGTATTTCAATAAATCGATTAAATACGAATTTATTTAGGAAGGTGAGCTTAACACCTTTTCAGCGGAATTTTTTTAAAAAAAACTTATTTTAAAAAATGTGCTGTTTATTTTCCTTTGATTTTTGGACACGTTGAACTTTAATCCTTTCGACTCCTTTTAAAAAAAGAATTTTGGAAAAATAATAATATTTTGTATTTTTTTAAAATTTTTTAAATGAAGCTTCCGAATACACTTCTCACATCTCAGATATTTTAAAATGTAGTTTTGGCAACAATTTTCCTTTCTTATTGTTGTTGATAGATTTTTGATGAAATTGCATCATTTTGAATAGTTTCATTCTTTTAAAAATTTCGGATTGGCAACAATCTTTAATCGTAGTTCTTATGTTACTGTTTTTAAGAGACTGAAAAGTTTAAGAAATTAAAAAGTTGTTTCTTTTTGCAACGGTAAATTGTTTAATTACTTTATTAGGATAATTAACATTTTACAAGGGATATTGTTTATTTCATTGTAATATTATGTTTTAATTATATATAATTTTAATTATAAAAAAGTTTTGCATGATATTTTTTAATCTGTTTAAGTTCTTAATCTGTTTATACCATTTGAGTTCTTAAGATTTTGCAAAGGGAAGTTGGTTAATTTATTTATTAGGATAAGTAATATTTGTATTAAGGGATACTGCATATTTCATTGTCATTTTTTATATGTATAATACATTTTTATTGATTTCTTTTTTGATAAAGTTGCTCTGCAGAGTAAAATTCTGCGCGAAATGTTTTGTTTTTTGAGTTTCTTTCATGTTATTTTTTGCTTATTTCACTGTTTGTAAGATATTGAAACGTTTTGCATGATTTTTTTGCATGAGCCAGTGCACCTCGAAGCGAGTTTTTCGAAATTCGAATTAGATTTTTTTTTTTTTAATTTTGTGTTTTCTGACGAAATCGCGTCCTTTTAAGACATAATGGGCTATAGCAAAGCGAGATTTTACTCTATTGAACAGTTTAAGAAATTGAAAGATTGTTTCTTTTTGCAAAGGTAAATTGTTTAATTAATTTATAGATCTATATTTAAAAGGGCGAGTCTTTCTGTGTGTGTAGGTGTCTTTCGTTCGTACTGCGCGTAAGCTAATAGACCCAGGCCTATGAAATCTGGTACACAAGATGCATCTAGACAAGATGAAATAGTATCAAATTGATAATTTTCTCTCATTATATGAACAACAATGGCACACAGCCATTGTTGCTGATATCAGCACGGAAAAATGAGGGCGATAATTCTGTGCTGTTTTTAAATTTAATGTTTCTCTTGGATACTGGTTGTTTGTCTAGAGAAGGCAGCAGGAAGTTGGTTAATTTATTTATTAGGATGATTAATATTTGTATTAAGGGATATTGCTTATTTCATTGTATGCTTTTTATATGTAATGCATTTTAACTGAATTTTTTAACGTTGTTCTTTGTTTCTTTTTCGATAAAATTGTTATGCAGAGTAAAATTCTGTGCAGTTTTCAAATTTAATGTTTGGTGTTCTCTTTAGGCATTTTTCCGGTACACTTAAAAGCCAGATGAAGGCTGGCCGCGCAGCGGCTAATTATCAATATAATAAAGATTCAATATAGTTGCCCTTCTCTTTTTCAGCACCGTATGTGCGCAAATCGAACATAAATTTCCCAACGTTATTTAAAACTGCAAAGTTTCTGGAGGAAAAGTCATGACAGCGAATTCAATGAGTGGCATTTTTCATGATTTAAAATCTGAAATTTATTTTGCGAGAGGAAACTATTTGTGGAGAATCTATACATGGTCATTTAATGAAGAACAAACATCTGTCAGCACATTAAACGAAAAGAACTGACTTTTCCACTGTTTATTTTTTTCCCAAATGTTTATATGTGCTTCCAATAATTGCATGCAGTTGCAGTTATACATGAACCTATATTATTTTTAAGCAAGAAAATTTAGTTTGTTTCTACCTCACGTTTATTTTATCACATATGTTTTAAATTATTTTACTACTCGTTCAATAATTAGTAATAATTGTTCAATATTCCTATTTGCTGATATACAACATAAGGTAAATTCAACTGGTTAAGGTTATAGAGGAATAAAAAGGAAATGATTTAAAAAAACGCAAGCATGCAATCTGAAATAAATATGTCACAAGATAACATCTTGAGAAATTTACCACTAAAATTTCTATTCATGTGAGTATTGCAAGCAGTGTATAAAAGCAGACTGTGTGTAAGTTTTTTCTAGAAGTTGCGTGTGGTAATATGGGAGAATGCTATGTTTGTGACAGCCATATTGAATGGCTCGTTATTTTGGGATCTAGAATGTTGTGTTTGTGTTAACCAGGCTGAATGGTTCGGGTATTTCGTATCTAAAATCTGCAATATCTTGCGGATGCATACGTGAATAAAGCGGGAAATTTTTGGCGATTACACTTCGTACAAGGGCTCATTGGCGGCTGAGCGGTAAACTCGCTGAACACTGGTAGTTCAGTTTAACTTTCGAATCCTGGAGATTGCGTGGGTATTTTCGTGATCAAATTTAAAGATAGGACTTGAAGTTTACCAAAAGGAATTTAAATACAGGAATTTTAATAACGAATCTACTATTGGAATATCATACCCCAAAAATTTTGGTGATTACATTTCTTACAAGGGCCCATTAACAAATCGTTGAACACTGGTAGTTCTGTCCAACTTTCGAATTCTGGCGAACAAGCGGATACAGCCCGCTCAGCTGGCGGGCTTGCCTGCTAGTTTCGTATCTAAAGTCTGTATATTTAAATAAAGATGAAAGAAATACATAGCATGTGTTGTGTGCGTTATTCAATGAGCCAGCCACAGTGAAACATTTAAGGTGCCGTAACAATTTTCCAAAAATTAAAATGTTATTTGGAAAATTAGAAAATATCAAATTCATGGGATTAAAAAGAAATTGCAGTTTGATCCTGTAATGCAAAATTAATAACTGTAGCATTTTAACGCTTTCGAATCGAAGTCACCCAAAACAACCGACCATTCATACGTCGGGAGGTCGCCCGAACGCCTGCATCATTTTCTATATAGTGCTTGCGCCCATCACGTTCATGCATTGGTCATTGCTTTCGGAAGTTGTTAAATGACATGCCAATCATTCTTTTGAAGCGACTGAAAGCAGTTCTGTTATTTTAACGCGCCTTTATTTTTCCTTTGTTTACTGTCAATGTTTAGCTATTGATGCACTAAGTTGCAATTTTGCCCCAAGGGGAAAATACACGCAATGGTGAAAGCGTCCAAGTGAGAAGTTGTGGCTTTACTGAAATACGTTATTGTTAGCGCTGTAACACTCTACTTGTCATGGGAGAAGGAAAACTATTACAAGAGAAATTCGTACACATGGGCGTTTTTGATGTTTGAGGAAAACAGATTTGATCCTCTCTCGATGCGAAAGAGTTAAGCCAAGTAGACACTACAGGTGTTCTACTGAAGCGATTACGTGGTGTTAAGGTCGTCTGGTGCTGCTCGTTATGAAGTTGCTGCCTCGTGTCAGCATCTATTAGTAGCGATGAAATGTGGAACAGTGTTACGAGTTTCATTGACTACATTCATTGACATTAAAGATTACGATGGCCTTGGCATTCGATTCAGGATCTAGTTGGTGGCAGTCGAATGCCAACCGTTAATAAAAAAGATCTCTCTTGCGGCAGTATCTGGTATTCGAACTACTTTTAAGTGGGCGAGTTTGATTGGCTATCGAATACGCTACACTACAATAAAAGTTATTTCCTCAGAAATTAAATATATAGATCATAAAATCGTATATTTAAAATGAGCTGTTTCAAATGCAAAAACCGAATGAAAGAAAAGTTTGTATTTGAACGTGATTTAAAGCCATGTGGAGATTTGCGTATTTATTTCAAAAAGAAAATACTTGATTATTTAAACTTAACTTCACGTTTGCTTGTGCATGAGATTTGTAAGAAGTATTTTTCTCACGTGGGAGTACCTTTCCTTTTAGTAGAATACGAAATCTGTAGAAAACGATAAAAACTTCTTATTTAGTGGTTTCTTTGAAGATGTTTAAGGTCAATAAAATATATATCATTACATTGAACGATGTAACAAAACAGAGTTAACGGATATAGCTTATCTAATAAGAAAGAAGTTTAATATATTAAACTGAAATATTTTAATGGATTTCCATCATGAAATATTCTCGAGTCAATTTTATAATTAATGGCTCAAGAAAAATGAAAGAACATCCTTTGCTGGAAACAGTAATTACCTTTTTCTCAATTGTAACTCAATAACTAATTCAAAACTGTTATTTTCGTTATCACTTTCATTCCTTCTGACTACATTTAGTTGGATAAATACAGAATTTTATTACTTTAGAGCGCATAGAATGTACAATGCGTTTAATATCATTATCCAGATACTCGGGGAAGAGAAACTTTTGTTAAAAATTATATATTTGTGATAAGAAATCTCTCTAATTTTTCTATGATCATAAGTTCAACTATTCTTAAAAATGGTATTTTGCTTCTTACTGCTCCAGAAAATTTTCGCATTAGAGCATTATCATATGTATATATATATATATATATATATACAAAAGAACATGTTACCTTATACAAAATACAAAAGAATATAGTAGTAACTGTTAAGTTTAAATAAATAACTAAGTTTCAGTTTTTCATTTGTGAAACGAAATTGGATACAAATGTCAGAAATTATAAAAACAGAAGAAATTCTTTGATTGAATATTAGCATTTTATTTGATATTCTGGATGAAAAGAGAAAAATTAGTTATTCAAAGGCGAGTGTTATATATTTCTTTTAAAATATAATAATTTAATTCATTTATTTAGACTGCAAAAGAGGACAAAAGGAAGAGCTAAATCTTTTTATGAAAGGATCGATAATAATTTTGTTAAATTCGCATTTCTTCTTATCTCTGCTTTAACAAAAATTTTAATTCTGATTTTTGAAATACTAATCTTATGAAAGATTTTCTAAATATCTAAATAATGATAGTTAAAACATCAGAATTTTTATAAAAATAATAGAAAATTCGCGTTATAAAATTGAAGAATATTAATTACTTAACATTTTTTCTTTACTCGAAACAGAAATTTATAAATTTCAGTGCTTTTCATAGATATTAATAGTTTTTATAATTGTTGGCAATCGAAATACCCTTTAGTACTTTAAAGGAATGTTTAAAACACTTTAAAAACAAAGACAGTAAGTGCAAAATAATATCTTTTTTATCAAACTTTTTGTTATCTTGGAAGAACGATTCGAAGTGCTTTTTTGTAACACTTTTTCCATTTGTTTCTGAAAACAAAAAATTAAATTTATTACTTTATTTTATTACTTTTTATTACTAAATTTATTACTTTATTTTATTAACTAAATTTATAAGTACATTTGGTAAAATACTTTATTAAAATTGTGGTAAATGCATACACGTAAGTCTAACGAAAAATATTTATTTGGAAATTTCTCTGAATTTTGAAGTGCTAGTCTCTCCATAGTAAGCATTTATTATTACTGAAATCATTGAATTATATATAAATTCGTAGCATATACTTAAGTTATGATTTGTAATATTTCAATTAAATGTTCTATACATTACGTGAAACGTAAGAAGTTTATGCAAGGGTCAGGGAATGATGACGCATTTTAACATATTGCAGCCCTTTTTCAAGGTACCATAAATATAATGCTTTAGAAGTTACTGTATTTAAAATTACAGAGTCTCATTCTCTCTGGGAACATAATCTAGCTGTAGAAGAGATCATAAGGAATAATCCGCAGGTCTTGTTGAACGCAAGAAGTCAGAAAACGGCTGTAAAGAACCCTTTGTTCAATCAATATAATTTAACAGATTGGGCTTACACAAAGCCAACACTCCTGGCTTAATTCAAAACAGGAAACGATGAATTTAAAATAAAGTATAGTAAATATAGTCTAATGTTTCAAAGGATAATTTAACGTGCAGGAAGGCTCTGACTCGTAGAAGTCGGCGGAAAACAAGCCTTATGGCTAGAAGCACTCAACACGACAGCAATCTAACCCCTAGTAATTCAAAATAGCAATGCGGCCTTCAGGCAGGCATACCAGGCAAGCAGTCTCTTAAAAGCACCTGCCAAAACCTTCCCTTAAACAGCTGTTCTTTCTACTTCATCTGAATACACGTGCGCTAGTTATAATATTCCGGCAAGAAAGCATGGATGAAAACGAAACTAAAAGGAAATTAGCTTTAATTAAAAATTAACTGTGAGTTAAATTAACTAAATCTCCAAAATTAGAAAAATATATTTGATACTTTTGTTGCAAATTTTATATATTGATTCCACTTTATAAATATTAGGCCTAAAACTTTTCATAGCTTGATCTTCAATTACTTTGGTGCTTTCACATCATGAGTGCTTCTACTCACGGCAACGGAGGTCAGATTCAACTAGAAATGATATTCTTCTCGTATTGTAAGCAATTTATGTGCCTTGAAGTAGAAGATTAATTTCTAATATATACTTGTAGTTTACCATAGTAAAAATCTTATATTGTAGTAACTCTCAGTGTTGTTGTCTCAAAGATTACTTCCGAAAAACTGACAGCTCGAAAAATGCTGAATTTTGCATCTTATTTAATGTTTAAGTTAACCATTGCTTAACTTATTAATTTACTACTAATAATTTAATACTAAATCTGCAGTTCATCAATTACTATTTCTCTTACTCTCTCTACTCAACTTGATAGATAAAATGTCGCATCATGAAAGATTTGAAGCACTGCTATGAAAATATTTTAAGTTTATTTTAGATAAGATTAATGACACAAAGCTTTAAAAATTCGAATGAATAAGGAACTAATCGAGGAATAAAAGGAAAATACTTTTATGCCAATTTTATGTGGTTTTGCAATGACTATGAAAATGTGTTCATGTTGAGACTGCATTCTGTAGCTCAATGAAATATAATAAGTGATAATGAGTTAAAAATACCAATAGGCGATTCTGATCGAATCCATGCATTTGCCGTGTATTAATTTCCTGCCTTTCTATCTTTCCTACTTACGTATGGCTAGCGGATATCTAAGTACAGTGCGAAAGAAAAAATATCTGAAAAGTTTCAGATTTTAAATTTCCAAAGGGGTGTTTTTTGACGTTTTATGTGTTACCTTTATTTATTATATATCATGTTCTTCGCACTTAAACCATAAAATTCAGTTTTACAGCAATATCACAAAATAATTTTAAAATGAGTATATTTTTAGAATTTCCGATATACAGTTCCACGCTGTTTAGATAAAAAGGTTTTTTTACCCTGTAGAGTGTTGCCATGGCTCGCTTTTAAATCGTTTGAGTTTGAGCATCAAAAATTCGTTAAAGTTTTACAAAATATGAAATAGATAATAAAACAGATTCCAAATTCGTACTTCTAGATGCTCATATTCGGGTGGAAACGTACGTTATTCAAAACTGGATGGCTCTACGTACCGTTGTTTTATCACATTTGGAGAAATATACATACATTTATGCAGATTCTTCATTATTTAATTTCTTTAAATATAGTACAGGGTTGCAATATTTTGTGGAAACAGTTTGACACGAAATTCAAATAGCGTTTTTTATGTTTCGAAAGCGTGACTCAGGATATGTATTAGATTTATATATAGCATTGTTCAAACATAGATACTTTGACACAAAATCGGATTTTTTCTGAAATGACAAGCCAATGTTTTTCTATATTTCGATTCTACAACTCAAATTATGCCAAACTCTCAATTTTTGTAAAAATCGCACGAGTAGTTTTAAAAAAATTAGCTCTCAAAATTTTAGCTCCTCAATGTTAATTCAATTTGGTATGTATATATTAATATTTTTTTTTATGAAATTTATTTGGTTTCTTCCTACGCAGTTCGAACTTTAGGTTCATTCCAAATAAAAGTCACCCATTTTTTGTGATTTATCTTTAAAATTTATATTTTTAAATAATTTTTATAAATTTTTTGAAAAGCATTTTTAATTGTAAGCTATAAAATTTTTACAATCTTTTTAAAGTAGATGCATTTCTAACCGTACCTGCAAAAAATTAGAGCTTTTAATTCAAAATTTCCGAAGTTATGCGTGAATTTATATATTGACATGTTTTGAAATTTAGCATATATGCCGAAAGCGATGATAATTAAAATTGCTAAATTATTTGAAAGTAGGAACGATGTGACTTCCCCCCCCTCTTGCGCAATGGAACGGAAAGGAAAATAGGTTGCCATATATTAAGGAGTTCGCCACGTGAATTATTCTTGGCTCACATTGTAAAAAAAAAAATGCGCCAAGTTAAATTTTTGAAATTCTCTGTAAATATCGCTCCAAATTTTACAAAACATTATATTTAGGCATAATTTGAGTCTTAGAATCGAAATATGGAAAACAATTGGTATGTTGTTTTAGAAAAAGTCCCATTTTGAGTCAAGATACCTATATTAGAACAAAGCTATGTATAAATCTAATATATATATCCTGAGTCGCGCTTTCGAGACATGGATAACGCACTTTTAATTCCGTCAATCGGCCCAGTAAAACGGGAGCTATAGAACTGTCCCTTTTTCTAAACTTCAGAACTCTTTTATCTCTCATCCAAGCTTTGCAGTAATACGAGTAGTTCCATTATTTAAGGTTGTCGACTTGAATGAAGATTTAAATGTTCCAATATCTTCAAGAAGATTTATTACTGATTAGCTGAGGCAGATTTGTAGCGTCATCATTATTTTCTGAGACTTGCCATCTTCTTTAACTTTCATAATGAAAGACTTTTTGAGTAATTCAAAAGTTTTCTGCTTAAGATTGAAAAAATACACAGTTAGACAACTTAATTTACATTTGAGATCTGATGGTCTTTGATTGCTAGACTCAACTGATGTGGTTTTGCTAGCCTTTTCTGTTGTCCCCCCCCTAGAATCATGCTATTCGTTATTACAGAATCATGGTTGGATATCTCGTTCATGTCAGCAGACATTCATGTCCGGTATGCATAAAGGGTACAATAGCCAGAGGTTGATTCGTTAGACTGGTACTTTGCTATATCTTTTTAACCCTTGCGCATCGATAGAGGCCGAAATGTTTCTTTTAAACACTTAAAACGTTCATATATACGAAATTTTGTTGGAATGTATTTCCTTCCCCCATGTCAAGTAGAATGCTTCAGAGTTAACAATAACTTAAGTTAACACTAACAATAACAATAACTGTGAAGCGATTTCTTCTCCCTTGGGATCTTCATGCTGTTTCACCCACTGCGAATAGTTTGGCCTTTTGACAGGATTGCAGATGCAAGCATCGATAGCTAAATGTTGACTCTAAACAAAGGAGAGGGAACCTGCCTTCGAATAACCGAGCTGCTTTCAGTTGTTTCAAAAGAATTATTGGCATGTAATTTTAACCCCCGTCCCCGAAACCAATGAGCCATGCACTAATGTGATAGGGGAAAGCACTAGGTAGAATATGGACTCAGGCGTTCGAGCGAACTGCCGATGTCTGAATGGGAGTTTTGGGTGATTTAGATGTGAAAGTGTTAATGTATTTTAGATTATACTTAACACCGGTTTCCAGCAAGAAAACGCAAGATTGCACAAAATTAATACCAAGAGACGGGCTTTGACATTTCATTGCATTTCTTTGACCTTTGGAAGCCCAAATCCCTATCCATTTCTGGAATTCTGAGAACTTATTGTCACCTAAAGTATATTTTCCAATATATACCTAAAAACAGAAGCCACAGGACCTACTGATTCAAATTAATTTCCGTTATGTATATTACCATACTGTTATAAATCCTCGAAATTAAAATCGTGTAATCATATTATATTTATCGAAGTATTTTAATTATGCTTCTGCATTTAGGCTATTCATTCAAGGAAGTGTTGATGGAATTAGCAAAAGAAAGTAGTAAAATGTGGAGCAACTGAATGGAGATGACATTATGATAAATTTTATGTTATAGCATTAGTTTTTGTAATATATATATATCGTGAATGATTAGTATGTATAATATATCAACTGAATATAAAATCATTTATCAGTATTTTATGAAAAACCTGCAAAATGAGAAAACTTGCATGACTAACACCATTTGTTGGTGGCATCTTTCAGTCATTACGCTGTAAATATGACTTTCAAAGAAATGTTTGGTAAAATTCTATTTCTAACTGATTTAAGAAATATAACTACTAAAATTTTTCTATGCCTTTCAAACAACAGATACATTATTTTCCGTCTTAAAAAAAAAAAAAAAAAAAAAAAAAAAAAACAGTAATAAAACACTGATTTTCTTTAAATCAAAATACGTTCATGATTTTCGTTATTAATTCCTAACAAAATTGAAACTTTACGTATGCTTTGTTTCGCATTAATAATAATAATTTAAGAACTTACTATCAGACCGGTACATTACTCTTGCATAGCTTGTATTTATTATAGTTTTAGTTTACTTGAAGTGTTATTGATAATGCATATATTTCTCTTTTTTCTTATAGAAACTGCTGTTCAAGAGGATTCTGTGAGGTAAGGTTTCATATGCTACTATTTCATTTACATCTGCTAAAACATAAGTAATAAATCAAGCATGAATTAACAATATTTTTGCATTAATAAATTCTAAATTGTAACTTTAATGAAAAATGAAAGTTTCGAAGCAACTTTGGAAACGTTCCTAACAGTTATGCTTTGTTTTTGTAACTTTATTCTTTATTTTCATCTGCTGCGATGTTTCGATTTTATTCAACTAGTCAACAACTTAAAAAAGCCATAAATTGTATTAATTTATTAAAGAAATTCTTGAATAATATCTAAAAATTAATAATACGCTATACTAAACTTCACAGTAATAGAAAAATGAAGCAAAATAGTACATTAAATTAGCCTTATTTAAATGCTAACAATAAGAATTGTAACATATTATCCAGAATGAATTATTATAATAATTAGTAGCATTAAGAAAAAATAAATGTCATGGAAATTATATATTAAAATTGATTAACTTTAAATCTTAATCATCAAGGAATGCCATTAAATTTATAATTAAATTAATTACATGAAAACTACAGACAAAAGCAATGTACTGGTTTATTGTGTTTTTGGTACTTCATTTTTGATTTAAATAAAATTTTAGTATTTAACTGACAACGATATTAAATTGTACTTAATAATTAATTAAATTTTGACATGAATATGTGTAGTAAAGTGTAAGAAAATCCTTCCTAACTTTAGTCTTCTGACAGACCAAACTAGTAGGAAAATTTCTATCCCTTTTGATATAACATGAAACTATCAACAAGAGAGGATAGACTTTCTAGAGTTTTAAAGTAAGTATCGAGTTCGAATCTGAATATTCGGAGTCAAGAGAAATAAATTTAAACTGCATCAATGAGCTAAACGTATAAGTTATCAATCAAATTTTAATGAGCTCTGTAACAATATGTCAGAATGTAGCTTAAAGGGTTAAAACTTAATTTATTGAAACGATGATCTCATTGTTTTTGTGCTACATTTCTAACCACTGTGTTCTAAAATATAAACCTAAAGGTTTTTTGACAGAAGCAACAAATCTTGCAATGGATGTAAACAAAAGAAATTTTGTTCACCCATTTTGTATATTATTGTATTATTATGTACGAGTTATTTAAATACATTTACTTTTTAAGGACATCAAAAATAATTTAAGCACTCCAATTCATTAAAAGCAAAAAACAGGATCATATCATTTAATACAGTAGAACTTAAAGCAAATTGTAAGAAATGATATTCCTAGAAATTAATAAAAAACTTAATAAACAGACTGCTTAATGAAAGAGAAGATTGAACACTAACTTATTTAGAATTCGAATGGGATAAGTTGGGGGAAATAAGATGCACATATGCCACTTGACTTATTCCAAATAAATGCCCTTGTGCTCCAGATGGCATTTTCAAGCTGCCGGTCATTTCAGAACAAAATTTAATTTCTTTGCATAATTTTCCAGATTGCTGGATAAAACCAATACATTATTTTTTTTTGCAAAATGCCTGCTATACAAGTGCAAAATTTTTCTTTTACAGAGCATATAAAAATGCTCCAAACAGTTTCTTGTGGGTATAAATCCGAACTGAAGGAAAATCATTCAACTATTTCAATGTCAGTCCTTTCACACCACGACTTTGTTGAATAAGTTCTGTGTATACATTATTCTGCTGGAAAATCCATTCACTAGATGTAATGATGTGTGCATTTGGGAATAAATTTTCTCCTAGCCAGTATAAATATATCCGCGCCTTCATTTCATCGTCAATCAGTGCAGTAGATATTTTTCCTTCCGATTCAGACGCGCACACAACTTTACGGAATTGCTCGTAAACTCGGGTTCTAGAAGTATTGAATTCCATTGCGAAGGTCATATTAGTTATTCATAAAACAACCCCTTTGGAATTAAATTTCTTTTCTTCTGCAAATTACAACATCTTTCTATTTCCTCTGAAAGAAACATCCACATTTATGTACTATAATGTAATAACATTCTGTATTTTTACTAGGCAGATAGGAAGATTTAACTGTATTTACTATAAATTTGAATTTCCTTTCAGTAAGTTTTGTGCCTTATGCATGAACGAATACATTTATAAAAATGTGTGCTAAAAATAATAAAAATTATTTCTTAAAATATTTCGTATATCGCCGAATATAAGGCAGTCTCTCATATCCGAACGACATTCTAAGCTTGAAATTATTTTACATATTGCGTATGAGCAATAGTTGACATTGCCCCATAAATGGAGGAAATGATGTAGCTCTCCTCATTCGTCCTCCAGGTGTCCAGATGTGGAAAGGTGCGATAGTAGATTACAGGATTACATACGATTACAGAGTAAAATGATCGTTCAAAATTGCTAGCAGTATTCAAAGACACTCAAAAGGCATGTATCATAGAGCCCCACAAAGGCGGTTTGATCTGCAGATAATGTTTTCTCTTGTCTCCAGTCTGTTCTGTATATTGAAACCATAACATTCCACATTTTTAAAGATATTTTCTGTCCAATTTACAAAAATAGACACACGAATGGATATAAAATTCATTCTGAGGGATATAATCACGATTAAACTTTTGAAGGTATAAACGTCTTTAGCCAAGCCATTCCAAAGTCGACTCTCGATAATATTTGGTAAGTGTTGCCGCAGGCGCGAAATATGAAGTCTTTTATATCCCACTTATCTTTTCAAAATGGCCAATTCTTTGAATATTGTCGTTTGACAGAGCTTATGATCTCTAAAATTTAATCAGCCTATAAGTGCATAACAAAGTGATCGATTAAAAGTGAAAAATTTACTTATTAAATAACTTTAATTTTTGTATAATTGTTAATAACATTTAGTTATTAACAATTTATTATAGTTATTAACATTTAGTTATACATTTAGTAGATAAATTTTAAAAGTTCATCATGTGTACAGCAGAATATTTTTATATTAGTTAGATATAGATATAGTTCGATAGTTTAAGCATGGTGCATACACACAGCATAAAATAATACACTGGTGTGCAAAACTTAAGCAACAATGTAGAAATTTAGCAGATAGCCATGAAATTGCAGAAACGAAGATCTGGAGATTAGTACAATGAACACGTAAGTCAGTAGAAACGTCATGCGTATGCAAATATCAGGAACGAAACGTCAGAGGCGACGTGAGCGTACACCAAACGCGTGATGTCGGCGCGCGCAGCTCAACAGTAGAATAAAAGGAAGGACGGAGACGCATTCAACATATTCACTGCAAGTGCCAGCGAGTCAGTTCGTGAAATATGGCTAGAAAAAATCACCTGGACGACTTCACACGTGGAAGAATGATCGGAAAGCTGGAAGAGGGGCGTACTGTCACCAGTGTAGCTGCAGAATTCCGAATCAACAAAAGCGTCGTTTCGCGCGCTTGGAAAGCGTTCCAAACCACAAATACAGCTGTTAGAAAGGTTGATGGTGGCCGCCCGAGGACGACATATGCAGGGGATGACCGATATATCGTTCTGCAGGCGAAAACAGGCCGACAGCAGTCAGCAAGCGCCATTGCTCAACCACTCTGTACAGCAACGGGGCGACAAGTGTCGCAGTTTACTATGGCCAGACGCCTTCACAAAGGGTGCCTATTCGCCTGCCGTCCTGAACGCTGCCTCCCGTTGAAAGTTGGCCACCGACGCCACCGTTTACAGTGGTGTAGAAAGCACAAAAACTGGACAACTGATCAAGTCGTGTCCTCTTTACGGATGAGAGTCGGTTCAGTACCAGAAGCGATTCTCAATGTGTTTTGATTTGGAGAGAAGTCGGAACCCAGTTTTATCCCAGTAACATCAAAGAAAGACACCGTAACGGTGGTCCTGGAGTTCTTGTCTGGGGAGGCATTATGCTGAGCTGGCGAACGGAGCTCCACGTTTTCGACAGAGGGTTTGTAACAGGGGATCGCTAGTGTAAGGAGGTACTCCTTCCCCATGTGAGTCTGTTCCGAGATGCCATTGGCCCAGACTTAATTTTTATGGATGAAAATGCACGGCCACATCGGACACTTGCTGTTGAGGAGCTATTGGAAAGTGAAGATTTCACTCGAATAGATTGGCCAGCATATTCCCCAGATTTAAATCCAATCGAACATGTGTGGAATGCTTTGGAGAGACGCATTGCAGCACGCTTACATCCTACGGAGAACACCCAACTGCTCAAACAGATTCTGATTGAGGAATGGGCACTCCTACCGCAAGAAATGTTGCACCAGCTGGTTTTGAGTATGCGGAGACGGTGCGAAGCAACCATTGCAGTGAGGGGAGGGCATATCCCATATTAAGGAACATCTACCTGTTGTTCTTCCTCTTAAATAGACAATCATGATTCTGGATACTATGCGTTCAATAAAGCTTGTTTTTGTTTTATTCCATACCGTATACATTGTATTCCTTTTTCAGCTCTTATAATTTCGCCATCCTTTACGTACATAATACTCTCCTTCATTTCTGCATGTCATGCCTCACAGTTGATTTCTCGTGGAGTTATGGCAAAAAAATCCTGCTATTGCTTAAGTTTTGCACACCAGTGTACCTATAATGCACCGTAAGGCGCACAGGTAGAGTTTTCCATACACAGAAATGTATGCACTTCCAACACAGAAATGTATGCACTTCTACAATTCATAGAACGAAGTATTTTTTAGATCCACATAATTACATCTATGAGTGAGAAAGTTCGATTCCATTAAAATTGGAGCAATGCCAGTATTTTAATGATTTCATGCCTTATTTTTCCTCACTGAGTAGCGCTTAAAAGGTGTTAGCTCTGATGTAAAGAATATGTTGCGTCTTTGCTTCGTCAGCAGTTATTTGAAGACTGAGCAATTCGAATTTTCTTCTCACCCCATACATATATTTCATTTTCTGAAAGATTTGTATGAAGATATGCCGCAAAAATGAACTCACGACTAGTTAGATGTTAGTTTAGACAAAAAAAGTTGGTGCTTTTCCTTTCTTTATGCACTGCAGGCCGAAATTCTGATTATCTTTTACCTTGACAAATTATAACTAACTCCTTTCACAACTTTTTTTTCATGCTGGTCTGTTTGATAGCTAAGATGAACTTTCGCACAGACATTGTTAAAATTGTTGCATTGATGTCTTGGGCTCCTTCTTTAGCCAGTTGACTTGCTTATTCATTCCTTGCCATACCCACATGAACTTTTGTAGAGACATTAGGTTAATTTGAAACAGAAGAGGTGAAAAATGAGCAATGGCCTTTGCGGGTCTCGAACTACGGACCTCTCGAATACGCGCCGAGTGTGCTGACCACTACACCACGAAGGCCTGATAAGAAGGCGGTAGAAATGCCTTATATACCTCCCTTTTAAAGGGCGACTGTGGATTAGAGGACCCAATCGCCAAGTCCTGATGGTAAAGAATCCTCATTCACCATATGTTTTTTAGTTCGGGAGCCACTGTAGACAAATTAGGCTTTTTGATGAGAGACGTGAAATATGAGCAATGCCCTCGCGGGACTCTAACCTCGATACTCTCGAATACGCGCCGAGTGTGCTGACCACTACACCACGAAGGCATGTTAAGAAGGCCGGAGAAATATCACATACTTTAACACATTAAATGAAAATATTCTGATGAAAGTTATTTTAATGGTAGTTAATATTGCTTACACCATTAGGGATTTATGTATCTTGCTCAAGAGACTGCAAAGAGTCGAGGGGCAGCCTGAAAAAAATTGTAAGAGTCGAATTATTGTGGATTGCTTTCATCCACTTTTTATGCCAATAAATCAGGCTTGGCAGCTAGATGATTACAGTTTGTGTTGGTGCACTGCAGACTCATTCTTATGTTTAAGTGTATAACCGGATGCCGAATTTACTTGTAACAAATAAATAACCTTAATAGTGGATGCTTGATTTAGTTGCAGAATCATCGTATAATGGAGGGATATATCCTCAACTATACAGAATGGATTATTAGATATTGTTCGATAGTCCTTTATTAATAAAATACATTTCTAACAACATATAATTACATATAAAAATTCCTTAGGAACAGCATGTTTCTATATGTGAGTTGCATAACAAAAAGTAATGCTGTTGATGTATTAAATTTAAGCAGCAAATATTTACAATTATCAATCTGATATATAAGTGCATTTTAGGAAAAAAAATTAGAAAGCTGCATTATAAGTAAGCGCTTTTCTGTTTTTAAATCGCAGAATTTTCAAGCAATTGTGATATGAAAAGTAAATTAAAACGACCTTATGTGATATTGAAGTAATCACTTTACAAATTGGTTACTTACAAATAATTAATAATATTAAGATTTTTGCGTTTCGGGCATTTAAAACACTTATCATACTTCTAAACAGCAAATGCATGGTAAAGGAAATTAACGTGTTGTCATCTGCCTAAAACAGCATAACAGTCCAAACAATTTTGAAAGGTTATACTAATGACATTTAGAAAGACAAAGATTGGGATTTTGCAGATTTTTTTGTTAGCTCTGTTACTGTTCATTTCAATATAATTAAAAAAAAATTAATGCGTTTTATGTACTAATTACATTAATAGGGATTTCATTTTCCCTGAACTGCACTTTTTCTCAGAATTTGTACTTAATGAGATTTGTAATTCTTAATTTCAAATTATTCTAAACAAGAGATTGAGATATATTTCTTTGCTCTATATCGATACGAAAACTGGTATAAATAAGTAAATTATAACTGATATGTCACCTACAATGTTATATTCTATTACAATCTGTTAAGCTCCCCAAAACATATGCATCGTTACTCTCAACAGGATATCATCGTTGTACGTCAGTCGCTTCTGCAGCATCATCATTATTATAGGTAGTTTGATTACCGTTAACCTTGGGCACTACTAAAATTATGTGCGGATCTTTGACGTAAATGTACAGAGTGAGTATGCATTACCGAATGCAGGTGTCACGTAAACTGGGCCTCCGAATCATTGGTGGTGCGTGGTTACCGTTTAATTCCCAGTACGCCATCGAATGTGATGCTTGACTTGAATTAGCTCGATAGGGAGACGAGAACACGCATGCCCTTATGGCTATCAATTAGTGACAGACACACACACAGCACTTGTATTGTATTAGCCAGAACGGTATAGTTGAGCACATGAACGATACGTGAATCTACCTGGAATCAGGATTTGCTGAAGAGGGGGGCAAATATGACCATGATCAAATTTCTAATTTCGGTTTCTAAAGGGAATAAATCCAAACTCGAAACCTATGGATGCAATAATTGCTTATGTAATAATTTTATTTTCCTATATAGGAGAAAGATATAGTTTCATTTATTTATATACGAAAATATAGTTTCATTTATTTATATACGAAAATATTGTTTACATTTTTTTAAAAGTCAAATTATTCAGTAAATTTACTCTTTATGTTCTATAACTTAAAAATAATATCAAATTTAATAGGAAAAATTCAAACAAATTAACATACTAGATACTACTGTAGTACATAATTATATAGCAAATTTTGAAAAACATAAAAAAATCAGCATAGGAAAATGCGAGGATTATTTTGTTTACAAAATTATACATCTAATAACCATATCTTCTGTAGTATTGCCTAAGTGATTACAAATCCATTGATTTCCGTAGGGAAGTGAAAGCAGTTAAGAGTTTTAAAACGATTTAATTGAAATAAAGTATCTTCGGGAATATTAATTTTGGAGGAAAATTGATTTGTCTCTTTCAAAGTTCTTAATTAAGATTAATTTTGCTGAATTCTCATTATTGGATTTTTGTTGCATGCAGTCATACATTTAATGCCAAAAAGAATGAATTTCAAAAGCTTTATGATTTTCGTATACAAATAGATATCATAATTAATGATACACATAAACTGTGCAAAAGGGCAGGATATTTGAATATCTTCCGGTCTACTGGGCCGAGTAACGAAATTCAACTTTCGTTTTTCATGTTTTGAAAGCGTGACTTAAGATATGTATTATAGCATTTTTCTAATATAGGTATTTTGAGACAAAGTTGTAAGGTTTTAGTTTAAACTAACAAAGTTTTAAGGCTAATTTTCTCTTTCCTGTAAGTTCTTATTTCAACTTCCCGTTAAAACGAGCGCGCGTTTAAGCCTTATGCTAATTTGAAGTAGAGCCAAGTTTTGTATTTAAGGGTTAGCAAGGAACTTCTCGGTGCGAGAGAGCTTTTAGTCTCAGATCACTGCGGCTCTGTTCGACATCCACCTGACTAGCTAGTATTTAAATTCTAAGCCTTAGCGCTGTTACGCTATTACTTATTAAAATAATCTAAGTGCTTTAGTATTAGCTAAATCTTGCTACGCACCATTGATCGTTTAGCATAGAGGCCAACCTCGCGTTCATAGCTCTGTGAGCAACGACTGCTTAATTTCTATTTAACATTATTTTAAATTGTTTGATTGTTCAAGTTAGACCCAAGTGCGGTCATTATTTTCTGTTATTCCTCTCGAGTTGGGAAGTGGCTGTAAATAATAGTGGTTTAATAAAAGAGGATTTCAAATCCTTGTTACGTGCAGTTATTCTACCATATAACCACAGTATTCTATCACAGAACATAGCTGCATTCAGCTCCCTGTTCGAGATCAGGACTTTAACTACTTCACGAATATGTTCGCCAAAAGTATGCACAGAACACTCAGTCCTGACAAAGTACGTTGTATTTTTTTTTCTGAAATGACATGGCAATTTTTTTTCCATCTTTCGATTCTACGACTGCGAAGTTGTGTAAAAATCACACGAGTAATGTTTAAAAAATTACCTCTGAAAAGTTTAGCTCTTCTATGTTAATTGAATTTGGTATAAATTTATAAATATCTCTTTTTTTATTAAACTTATTTGATTCTTCCATTCATATTTCGAAATTTAATTTCATTCTAAGTAAAATTCGCTAATTTTTTATAATTTATTTTTAAAATTTTTATTTTTAAATATTTTTTATAAATTTTTCGAAAAACAATTTTGAATTGTAACCTTTACAATTTTTGCCATCATCTTTGCCATCATGTATTTCTAAGCATACCTGTAAGGAGTTAGAGGTTTTTATCCAAAATTTCCCAATATATACGCTAATTTACATTTTGCCGCGTTTTGAAATTTAGCTAATTTATTATAAGCGACAATAACGAAAATGTGGTTTACGCATTCTATTAAAATTATTTGAAATTATTAACGATAACTTTTTTCCGCTCCTGGACAATGAATAAAAAGAAAGGAAAATATGTTGCTATAAGTTAAGAAGTTCGCGAAGTGAATTATTCTTGGTGCAAATTTGAAAAAAAAAAAAAAAAAAAAACTTAAAAGATAAATTCTTAAATTTCTCCATAAATTCCTCACCAAAAATTACAAAATTTAATATCTAGGCGTAATTTGAGTCATGAATTGGAAATATGGAAAACAATTGTTATGTTATTTCAGAAAAGTCCAACTTTGTGACATGTAAATCTAAAGTATATCCCAAGTCGAACTTTTGAGGCATGAAAAACGCAATTTGAACTTCGTCGCTCAGCCACTACCCCCCTTTTTTTTGCGCAGTGTACGTAAGAAGCTCAAAACGAGAAGTTACTTCTTCGTTTGACGTACTCAAATAATTATTATATAATAATAATTAGTTTTTAATTCTCTTCTCTCCTGAAGTTATAGAATTCCTCTTTCAAAGTTCATGCATAAATTTCTTCTTACTTAGATATAAGTTATTTTTTTCCATATACATATTTGAAGTGTTATACCTAAGTGAGGCACACTGGTAGCGTGGCTACGGCAATGGGCGCATAATAAAAAATGTAGGTAATATTTCATTTAAAACTCAAGTAAGTATAACAGCCCAAAAACATTGCAAATGAATGAAGCCTATGCGGAATTCCTTAGAATATAAAATGTAATAAAGAAAGGACTAAGCTCATATTTCGCTAACTGAAAACCTTGATTTCTGAAATTTAACAGATTCTGCCATTCCATTCTGTCAGCTTCTAAGACAATACTTTAAACATACGAATAAAATCAATTTTAAGAAATTTAGAAGTCTTATAAGGAAAACACCTTTGTTAGTTTTATTTATTTATTTTTTTTTATTTTAAATTACTTACAAAAGTCGGGAAAAAAAGATTTCATCTAATACAATGAAAATTTTGAAATTATTATTTATTTTAAACATTTTATATAAGTTTAGTACAGCAGACGTTGAAACTACTAACAATATTATACGTATGTGTATATGTATATATATATATATATCTGTACATTGCATGTAGTTTACTCTGGAGTGAAATAGTATGAATTTATACGCATTTTTTATTTCTTTATATGTTTTCGTATGGGACTGATTGCAAATCGAATATGGAATGAATTTTAAACGCATTTTTAAAAATATTTATTTATTTATTCATTTGCGTGCAGGTTTTTCCAAATTCAACACGAGATGAATTTTAAACGCATCATTTATTTATTTATTTATTTATTTATTTTTGCACGCGATTTATTACGAATTGAATATGGGATAAATTTTAAACGTATTTTTTATTTTATTTTGCATTATAATCACCACTTGTTGCTGCTATCAGCACGCAACTGGATTAGATTTTGAACTTTTTTTTGCTTATAAAGATCATAAATTTATTATATCTATACATTATATCTATAAAATAATAAACACAAATTTAGAAGTCAAATGACGAACAGGAAATTTGTTGTCGTAGAATGCTATGAAGCCGATCCACACTGAATAAGAAATTGCCGAAGAATATTGCGGCCACAAACAACTTGGCACATTATTTGTGCCTATTTCAAGAGGTTTACATTTTTGATAACTTTACAGAATGAAGAAAGCAGCAGACAGCAATTCCAGCTACGCCGAAGTGTAGCGAGCAAGTGCCTTACGTTCACGTTGAAATCTTAATTCACACTAGTTTTGGTTTACAATGCATTTTGATTTGATAGTTAGTTAATACCTCTGTAAAATTTTATGTTTAAGGTTACCCGTTACATGAAAAGCACATAGAGCACGAGATAAGTATAACTAAACTACTTTATTATGAAATTAATGAGATTAAAGTGTTGTTACAAAATGTCGAAGCGTGGTAGGATAGCTTCCCCGCAAAGCAGGTTTAGGGTAGCCAGAAAATGAAAAGAAAAGGCAGGGTTGTCACATTAGGCGAGAATTCGCCCATTTGGCGACAAAATTGGCGATATGCTATAGACACATGGAGAACCTAGAACCTGGAACGAATTCTTCCTGGTTTAGTCCAGAATGTTCTCGAACACAAGCGAAAAGCTATATAAACCCTGCTGCTACGCGGAGAGTAAATCAGTGCGGAGTCTATCGAGTTGATAGTCAGTCAGTGAGCGAGTGTCTCGTAGTCTACTGCCGAGTGCATCGACAGAGTCTCTTAGTGTATCACGAGTTAGTGCATCGTCGATTTTTATTTTACAGTGTATTGAGCTCTGAGAACGACCGAACCGAATCGGGAGCTGTACTCTAGTATATCGTAAATTACATCGCGAGTTGTATCGTAGAGTGCATCGTGAGTTGTAGCGTGGAGAGTCTCGAGAGTACGTAGAGTTCCGAGAACGACTCAGCAGAGTCGGGAGGTGTACTTTGGTGCTCTGCAGTGAAGCTGTCTTCACAGCTATAGCCTGATAATCTCAAGGCTTTGTCGCTGGTTGTCTCAGCGTGTTTGTCGTAGCTTCTCGACGACTGTAAACGTGATTTTGGAGCTGTCTTGAATAATATTGGCTAATAACTTGCGTTTTCATACTTCATCAAGGTATCACCGTTATCCACGAACCACTTAACGTATGTACACGAAGAAGAAGAGAAAAATGTAACAGTATGATAAATACTGAAATAAACATATAACGGTTGATAAATGAAACTGACATAACTAAAGGTAACCCCATAATTAGGTTCAGTCAAGACACAGTTTAGTCGATGGTTCCTTTATACGTATTATCGACTGAACTGTTTCGGTAGTATAAAAGAACTATCAACTAAACTGTGTCTCTAACAGTTCCAGTCTCCAACAGGAATATCAATAACGAAGCCATAACTGGAAATCCTAATCCTCTAGCTAGCCTTGCTATATACCTCAAGAGAGCACGTCTGCCCTCACCCATGGCTACCTATAAAAGGGTACTTTGGCCGTCTGTTGCCTTCCACGTCTGGGAGTCGTCTGCCTCTACTGCTCTGCGCTGTATTGGCGGCAAATGACGTCATACCCCACCAGCGGTATATTAATGCGTAGGAGGAATCCGGATATAGTATTAACAGCTTGCAGTCGCCAACCCAGCGCAGGCGCAGTTCCAGTCGCCAACCTAGTTGCACGGCGGATATTGAATGTGTACAGAAGAAGATGACGAAACTGGGTTTTTACAAATCTCCAATCTTTATTTTCAAGCATATTAAATCACTTTTCTTAATAGATAAAATATATCTAGATCATATCCAATTACAATGATTTCTTATATACACAGACAGAGAGATACGACGTCATTTTAGGCAAATGGGCATAGCAGCGGGGATATTTTAGCAGTGGCGGAAGCTAGGGAAAGGAATGAAGATGACGCAATTATAGCTATTAGATGCCGAAAGTATGATGCAGAAGTACACCTAAGCTATAATTGGTTAATTTTGGGTTGTTATATAACATGGAAGGATCTGGAATTTGGGAGAATAGATGAATTTAGGGGCAGAGCACCAGATCTAGAATCGTTAATTTTGAGGTCGCCAATTAATCTTAAAGCAGCCATCGTACTATTTTGTTATATATTACATATATATATATATATATATATATATATATAATTTTTTCTTTAAAAAGTTAAAACTTGAACGATAAATTAATGGTTTCTAGTGTGCTATTTAGTAGGTGTATGATGGAACCCTGTATACGTATGCTATGAAGTAACTAACGTTTCCAATGCATTGTGAAATGCTGTCGCTACGTTAAAGTGAATACGTGGTGAAATGCTGTGGAAATATATATATATATATATTATTAACAAGTACGAATGCCAAAAGCCATAGTACATCCCAAACCCTCTGAAATCCTATTCGAAGAAGCACGTTAGTGCCAAAATTACACATTAAATACAATTAAAACTTAAAATCTTCAGTAAAGATTTACATGAAAATATAACTCAAATAATGCTTAGCAAATTGTAATTTATGGGCAAAATTGGCAAAAGCTGAAGTTGTAATAAAAACAAGGTATACAATAATAAATAGTAATATCTCAGTGAGAGTTGCATAGTTGTTTCGTCAGGGGAAAAGAACCGTGCCCCTTTCGCTGAAATATTACTTCCACGCGTTTCAACTGACGACGAGACAATACCGCGTCGATTAATTGACTAAATTTTGAAATCTATTACATCTTTTAATACTAATCTAAATCGTCTCAATTAGACGCCCCTTTTCCCTACGCGTGGAAGAAAAGTACTACAATACAAAACAAAACAAGAATTAATTAGAATTAAAGAGTAAAAAGAGGCAACTGGGTAACAAATAATTTTTAAAAAAGCCTCAAGACCTCTACAATTTACAGAAAACTAAATTTATAAATAGGATAAGAGATGATGAAACCACAAATCATAAATTATAATTTATAGTTAATTTCTGAAACACTATTAGTCCTATATTACAACCGAAGAAATCAAGAAAATCTAAAAAATGGGATATATATATATATATATTATTCTAACTGATTCTATTCCTCTTGATTTAACATAATTTTAATTAAATTTAAGAACGATATTTAAACTAATAACCGCTCTAAATTGTTTAAACAGATGTAAATGGCTTGCTTATGTCCTTTCAGGTCTTTTTGCAGATTTCTACTGTGTTGTTCATTTAATTGAATCGTAAAAACTTCGGTAAACGTTTACATTTTTTATATTCATTAATGCTAATAATTTCTCATGAAAGCAAAATGAAATTGTTTTCCTAATCGTTTAATTTAAGCTGCATATGCATAATTTGTACATTATTCATCAGTCAACAGTTGCTCAATGGAATAACAGCTCAAGAATGTAAATAATTGCATATGCAACATAGGTTACAAACAAGTAATTTGTTAAAGACTTTAAACAAATTTGTAGTATTTGAGTTTTGTTTTACCAGTCAATGTGTTATCGCCAAAATCATCATTTTGTTTCACAGTCAATTTATTTATGTATTTTGTGAAGCAAGGTTTTAACGTTGAATTATTCTTCAAGTAGTACTTTCCGCGTTTAATTTTCTCCTTCAAAAATATATTCATCTCTTATCATTCAATTAAATGCTGTTGATTTCTTTTCAGTTTTAATGGAAAAGAAACGTATCCGAATTGCTTAATATTAATTACAGTCACAACATTCATAAAAAGTAATAAATAACGAGTCTTAAGTCATAACCATTAAGTCTAACGACGCCGGCATTTGTTTACATTTGAAACTCTTATTAGAATATCGAATTCTGTTTTTGCCCTAAATTCAGTGTCTTCTGCCGGGAGGGGACAAAATTTTGTCCACCAAAAAATCTGTCTTTCTGCGTTATTTTAGTTAATTTAGAATGTAATTTTAATTGTAAAAATTATTTTTTACGGTTTTAAATCTGTTTGGTGTTTTAGGTTTTTCCGTATTTTACAATTTTTAAGGAAGACTTTTTGTGCATTTATGTATTTTTTCTTGCCGCGAGGTAAGAACTGAATTGATTGAATGAGAAATGTGCCTCTATTGAAATTCGGGGAAATAAGTTTAAATGAAATTCAACAAAAACTGTGCATAATTTAATAGACCGCACAAGGAAATCACGTCGTGTCCATATCAGAGTTTTTTTAATGAAGCCAGGAAAAGAAGAAATGCGTTTCTTATTCAAATGATAAGATTATAAGGTATTTCTTCCACTTTCTTCGTATGCCTTCGTGGTGTAGTGGTCACCACACTCGACGCGTAACCGAGAGGTCCGTGGTACGACTCCCGACGAGGGCACTGATCATTTTTCATCTCTCTTGCTTCGAATTAACCTAATGTCTCTACACTGGCGCCAGAACTAAAATGGTGGTGGATGATGATTCTCCACCACCGGAATTTGGCGACTGGGTTCCCTGATCCTCAGTCGCAATTTAATAGGGGAAGTATCTAAAGTATTTCTCCCACATTCTTCATATGCCGTCGTGGTATAGTAACCAGCACCCTTGAAGCGTAACCGAGAGGTCCGTGGTTCGATTCCTGGCGAAGGCGTTGCTCACTTTTCATCTCTCTTGCTTCGAATTAACCTAATGTCTCTACAAGATGATATCTAGAAATCATGCTTTTTCTTACTGTCCATTATGTATTATTTTCAATTGTCTGAAAAAAATTCGAGCAGTTATATTCTAGCATTTAATTTTCTACTATACTGAATGATCAAAAGTTAAGCTTGAATTCATATCTTTTCTGTTAAACGTAGTTTTTGCATTATTGTGTATGAGTGTTACGAGCTCTTTATAAATGTACAAATTGTAGTAGATTAAATTTCTTTATTGGCAGACCTGAGTACCAGAATGCGTAAAGGGAGAAAGCTGAAGAAAAATGTACCAAAATAAAATTCAAAAATCTGAATTCAAAAGTAGAAATCGTTGTACGGAATATTAAATTATACGCATTATACATTTCCTTTAAACTTATTGGATTTAATTAAATCTACCTCGCCGACAGTGCATAAACCACATTAGAATAAATGCGATCTTTAAAATTCACTGTATTGGTTTACCATAGCGGCACTCTAGCGCTAGGTTCTTTTAACAGCGTCATATCTCATTCATTTTATAACTCAGAATTCACAAAAATGATATCGTCTGAAGAATTATCTAATCGTTGCCATCTAATCTAATCATATGATCATCATATAATCTTCATATAATCAATCATATAATCATCATATAATTATCTATTCATATGTGTAAAAATACAGAAACTGAGCTCACTGAGCCTGTAGAGTGGATATATATATAAATATATTTATATACTTTTGGTGCGGCCGACTGCAACCAAAATATGAGGTGCATATCTATATGTTGTAGCAGTCCTGTATACAAATTTTCAACTTCCTGAAGCTACTCGCTTTTGAGTTATGCGAGATATATTCATACATACGTACGTGCGTGCGTACGTCTGGCGGAACAAGAAAAATCTCTTCAAAATCCATTTTAAATCAGTTTTATAATTTTTTCGGAGAAAACGAGTCCTTTATTCTGTCCTTACGTACAGATGTCACTCAAAAACATCGTTAAATTGCATTTGATAGTGGTCAAAATGGGTATTTTCTTTGAAATATGTTACTCGAAATTTTTCCCGATTACAATACCTTGTTTTTACTTCGTACTTCAAAGAAGGAAGTAAAAACACAATATGACAATGTTTACATCTCTTGTACTGTATTTATTCAAATTGAATTTCTTAAGGATCTTCAGTGAGGAATACAATAAAGAAGAAATAAAGTTAGTGATTTCTCATAGTTTCCATTTATAGGGAATAATTCTGTTGTAATAAGAGTGAGGCAGCTGCAACCTGTGGAGTAAATCATGCATTATACTAAGATACCATGATTGTGTTACTCTATTGTTAATTTTACTTTATTCAGCTGTTTCTCCTGACTAACAAGCCTTCTTTAATCTGCTGCATAAGTTTCCGATCAGGTAGAGCTATTATTTAGCCATTCCAACAACACAAAATCAGTTTTCTGAAATCACTTTTTGCCTTAGAGAGAAACATGAGAAGGAACATAGTCTGTGATAATATCAAAGTCTCATTATCACGGAAAACTTCACAGGCTGATGGTAAATAGTTTTGAGTTTGATTCATCGTTGATTTATTTTCTTCTTTTAAGATGAGAAATTACATCATACAGAATTCCATATTTGCATTTACAAGCAATATATTCGCACAGAGTAACAGGAGTTCATGCATTATAGGGAAGAAATTTTCAATTCTTCTCACAATAGCACATCAGCGGCCGAATAGTTAAGTCGCTCAGCACTGGTAATTCCGATCAACTGCAGGTGAACGAGCTGGCTGCATGCGCGCTTTCATAGTTTTCCCCATGCCATAACATGCATACGAGCCAGTTGTCTTTGAAAATCCTCCACGAAGATATCCCTCCTCGTAGGCAAATACGCCTACTTATATATAATGTGTTTTGCTGTAATCAAAATAATTCAACCGATCTTATGGCACACTTCATTTCCTAAGTACTAAATATTGAAATTCTGATTTCGATATTTTTATCATTACTTCTTTCCAATCAATATGCTTTTCAGCACATAACCTAGTTGTCTTTTTAACAGAAATAAAACTTGTTTTTCCTTAGAATTTTCGAATACAAAATTTTAATTACGCATTGAAAATATTACGCTTTTTATGATTCTTATGTTTTGCCAGCCACATTCACATTAATCATTTTAATTACCTCAAAGGAATTATCTGCTGTGACTGGAATAGAATTTTATAATTCTTCTATTACTCAAACACAATTTTAATATTTTTCTATCACTCTTGTTCTATAACTCCTTTACATCTCAAACAATATTTTATAATGTTTCCATCATCTGCTGTTCGTGATAATTTTCTACCTTTTATTTTCAATTAATTAAAGCGGTTGTTTATATTCAGTCAATTAATTAAAGCGGCAATTTAGAAATGCGTTCTTTAGTTTGCTGTTCCACTAAAGTTTTTCATAATTTGAACGTAAATGTTGTATTATTTTTCGTACAAAGGAATGCATCTTTAAGTGACGAATAAACTCTTTATTTTCTTTATTATGCCAAACAAATTTCACAACTTAATTAGAGATGTTTCGGAAAACCAAAGTCCCAAAATAAAATCAATCAAGTTATGGGCAATCAAACAACAAAACAAAAATTCTTATTCTCAATTCCAGAAACAAAACAATGTGAGCTGACTCATGCTACAAACCTTAATGGATTGATTTGCTTGCATTACCAAAATCTCTAAAATAATCTTGCTAATCATGCGTGACACCTCCCAGATGTTATTAATAACGAAGTTATAAGGAACCAAATTAAAAAAAAAAAGTCTGAAAGGTTTCAGATTTTATATTACTTCCAAAGGGGCGTTTTTTTAAGGTTTCGTGTGTTACCTTTATTTATTAAATTACCTTTATTTATTCTTTGTACTTAAAGCATGAAACTCAATTCAACCGCAATATCGCAAAATAATTTAAAAAGCGCATATCTTTCGAATTTCCGATACACATTCTCGGGCGCTGGAGATAAAAATGTTTTTCTAGCTCAAAGGGCGTTTGCCCAGAAAGCATTTTGCGTTGAATCACTATAAACGGCGCATCATTTTTCAAATTGTTCCCACGAAGTATTTTCGTCCTGTGTTACATTTAGAGAAAATTAAATAATGAAGAATCTGCGTAAATGTATATATGTTTCTCGTAATGTGATAAAATAACGGTACCTAGAGCCATCAAATTTAGCATAACGTAATCTTCCAATGAATATGGGCATCTGGAAGCCTTAATTTGGAATTTGTTTTATTATCGATTTCATATTTTGTAATACTTTAACGAATTTTGGATTAACACACTCAGCGATTTCAAAGCGAGCAATGGCAATACTGTACAAAAAAAAAAAAAAATTTTTATCTCAAGCGCGCGAGACTGTGTATCGGAAATTCTGAAGATACGCTCATTTTAAAATTATTTTGCGATATTGCTGTTGAATTGAATTTTATGGTTTAAGTGCAAAGAACATGGTATTCAATAAACAAAAGGTAGCACACAAAACGTTAAAAATCGTCCCCTTGGGCATAACGTAAAATATAAAAGCTTTCTGATTAATGTTTTCGTACAATGTTGTCATCGCTCGCTTTGAAATCCTTGAGATTTTTAATCAGACGTTTGTTAAAATTTTACAAAATACGAAATAGATAATAAAACATATTCCAAATTTGGGCTTTCAGATATTCGAGTGGAGGACTATGTTATTCAAAATTTGATGTCTCTAGCTACCGTTGTTTTTCACGGTGCGAGAAACATATATGTGTGTGTGTGTTTCTCGCACCGTAAAATTATTAAATATAATGCAGGCTCCAATATTTGGTGGCAACAACTTGAAAAGTGAAACTTCGTTTATAGTGAACCAACGTAAAATGCAAAACGAAATTAATAGCCCTTCTGGCCAAATTACCCCTTTGGTCTAAAAATATATTTTTCATAAGATTTTCATAATTTTGGACCCTAGTGTGTTATAATTGAAGCAGTGTTCTAAGCAAATATATGTAAATTTGTAAAGTATAATACAGACGGATGGAATTAAAAGGTGATTTAACTTGAATAGACCTCGTCAAAGATATTGTTGCGTTTTACGGGTTCGTGGATTTGAGAGTATCCGATGAAAACAAGATGCAGAACAATAAAAAGCACAATTTATTTACAGGAATCACTATTTACAGCACAGTTCCAAAGTCACCTTTAAAGGCGTCGAAAATCTACAATAAATACGCTGAAACAATCAGCAACACAGCTTCAGGCTGTAATTGTAAAGGTAGCTTCACGGCAACACTAAACTTATAATAAACACCGTGGAACAATCACCAAAACACTGTCAAGCTACACTGTAAAGGTAGCTTCACGGCAAAGCACTATCTCGATCGCTTTCTGTTCACAGAACTCTCGCGTAGCTTAGCACTCACAGCAAGCAGCTATTCTCACAATTCTCGCAATTAATCACACACTACACTAATCACACTTAAGGCTCTCAGAAACGCAAGGGTTTATATAGCTTTTCATCAGGTTCCGTTAAGTTCCACACGTTTCGAGAAATATCTCGACAGGAAATTATTCTAGAAGCTTCCCGATTGGACCATGGGATATCGCCGATTTGGTCGCCAAATGGGCGATAAAGTCGCCAATCTGGCAACCCTACCATACACTATTTTATGGTAACCCTAGTGCTATGCCGGAAAGCTTACATACAGGCGCAACCGCCGAATTTTTCGTAACAATATTAATAGTTTTAAGTCAAAGTTAAACCATTAAGTGAAGTGAATTTAATGAACGTGGAAGCTTAGAAAAGACATCATTTCAAAGATTTGTTAGTCTATGTTATCAGTTAAACAATCTTGCACGTGCTCATATTCCTAAAGATAGAATTTTAAAGCTTTCTGAGCTTAACCAATACATGCGAATCTATTGTAATGCATTGCAGAAATTCTAATTTTCAAGCAATAAGAGACTGCGTAAAGAATTATTAAATGCGTTAAAATATAACTTGAGTAAAAATTTTGTTTAATTCAATGATCACATTTGGCGAAACGGAGAAAACAAACAGAAAAAGATCTCCAGCAAATTACGTTATCGTAACAGGATTTATTAAGAACTGCGAAAGCGGTAAGACTTGGAACGAAATAAGCGATTCAATTTCAAGCGTAATTTAAGAAATGGGATCATGATCCATAACGACGTATTAAATCAGATTTAATGTAATTTCAGGAAAAACAAATTTATATCCAACATATTAAAACCAAAATAAAAAATGAAAACAGTTCTCTAAGTGTTTTGATTCAAAGTAATGAATGCTATCAGCAGTAATAACTAGACAGAGCTTTTTCATGCAGACGTATTCGTTTTTCGACTACCCCCCCTTTTTTTTTTCCTTCCAAAGGCTTACTGCATCTGATCTGGAGAAGTGTTGAAAAAATAAACTAATTCATTAACTTCAGCATATCGGAAAGAAAATTTCCCAAATTGATTTTGGAGATATTTTATTACTTCTATTACGGCATCATTAATTAATAAAAAATAGCACCAAAACGGTTAATGATTCCATAATAGCTACTGATTTTATGAAAAGCCTCAAGGGACCCTTTTGAAAACAAGTTTTATCCAAAAGTAACAGAGAACATTTTTAACCTTATAAGGTATTTCTCCCACTTCTTAGCATGACTTCGTGGTGCAGTTGTCAGCAGTCGTCTGCTTTAAAAAATAGGGAATTCTGAAAGCTTTAAAATTTTATTTTACTCTCAAACGGGTGTTTTTTAGCGTTTTGATTGTGCATTTATTTATTAAATATCATGTTTATCTTACAGTCTCGCTCACTGGAGAAAAAAATTATGTTTTCCGGACAGTGTTGTCATTGCTCTCTTTGAAATCGTTGAGTTTGTTAATCAGAAATACATTTAAGTTTTACAAAATATGAAATAGATAATAAAACAAATCCGTCATTGAAATTCCAGTGGGCATCTTCGAGTGGACTATTACGTTATATCAAAATTATAGTTCTAGGTACGGCCATTTTTTCACAATGCGAAAAATATACCTACGTTCATGCAGATTCTTCATTATTTAATTTCTTTAATTATAATAAACAATTTAAAAGTTATACTCCGTTCATACTGAACCAACGCAAAACACCATTTCGAGACCAATAGCCTTTCAGCGCTAACGCTATTTTGGGTTAATAAAAAGAAATGAAAAATAAACAAATAGAACTTTTGTTCAATGTCAAGAGGACCTTATCATTTGTTAAGTATATCTTTTTAAGAGATTGAAATATATGAGTTATGAGAGGTATATGCAGCCTAGACGGGAAAGGGGTTAGTAACTCTGACTGCCGTACCAAAAAGTCAGGTTAGAATCCTGGAGAAGGCATGGATGCAATTTGGCGCGCCCTTAATAGGAGGCTACGGTGGCCCACCTGTTAGGTGCCTTCCAAGAGATCAGCTCTTCCGGCCTTCAACGTCTGTAAACGTCGGCTAACTCAGCTTTGGGGGGGGGGAAAGAATTGTTAGTTATCTTTCCAAAACTCATCTTTCAGATTATGCAATAAAAGTTCTTGAAATGCATCTCAAATAGTAAAGGAAAGTATTTTTCACACGTTTTAAATATATTACTTCATTAAAACTCTTCTTCGATTTTGGCGCACTAGCTTCGCATTTTATGTATTTGGAAGAAGAAATATTTCTGTTGACGTAATACTTGCCATTCTTTCATTCAAATATTGCCACAAATACGATTGCTATTTATGACTTATATTTGTTAACACTAAAAAAAATTACTTTCAAAAATTTTAAATGATTACTTTTTTATCTGGAGACAAATGCAGTTTTATTTTGTAAAGGTACTTTTCATGTTGCTGTGAAGAATCTGTAGCACATTTTTTAAATTAGATTAATTGGTTGCACTGGAAAAGTCTTTAAACTTTTCTAACATAAAGAAAAAGAAAAAAAGAGAGGTTATGAACAAAGAGAAATATTCTTAAAACTATGATGATTTATTAAAGCTGAGTTTTCCCGAGCGTAATTTCGTTTTCTCCACCAAAAAGATTCAAAAACAAACCTTCCGCTGTCGAAAGAGTTTCTTTCCAAGCCTTCGATGTGAAATAAAATCGTACCACTTTAATAATCGAATCAAACAACAAAACTTACTTTTTATGGTACTCTTTATGAATAATTTTGAATCTTTCGTTTTTTCTTTAAATCTGTCTTCTAATTCCATTAAGCATTTTATTGAAGGGAAGAGAAGCAAGTAGAACCCTTTACTTGAAGAAACCAGTGTGTGCAGAACTTATACTTAAGTTAACATAATCTATGCTGACTTTGCTTTTATAATTTGCCATTACAATAATGCATTAATAAATTTATTTCCTTCTGTGAATGTTAAGATTTTTGGATAAATATATTCTAATATTACATTTTAGGTAGTTTCGTATTATGCGAAATCTTTTAAAAGACTAGAGTGTCTATTTCGTGCCGAATTAAAGTTTTAATCTTTTGGTAGCAGCTGGCATACATCTGTCCCAAATATTTACCACTCTAAATAACACTCAAGATATTTTAATCCACCGTGAAGAAAAAAAATAGACTTTTCAAGTCAGGATAGGACCTGGTAAAGGTTGTTACTTGATATTTTCTTTCCCCTGCTGCGAGTGGGTTCTGTCAAAAAGCTTTGAGATTTAAAAAAAGTAGAGCCTGTGTTAATAAGTAACCACATTTTCGCTTTAAGCCTTCTTTTGTATGCTTCAACAAGAAAACAAGAATTAGCTACGTTTTTTAAGAAGGAATACATTACTTTCTAATTAAGTATTCTGATTTAACAAAAGGCAAGTTTTAAGCTCAGTTGCATTTAATTTGTTTTATTACCATGCTTTTATTAGGAAGAAAATAAGAGATAAATATTTTTTCTCTACTTCTAAAAAAATGAAAATATTGGTTTGAGAAAAGAGAGCATGTTTTTGAAATCCAACTCTTACAGCTTTGTCTCGAAAAACATTCTCTCTTGGAATGTTTTTACAAAGTAAAATTTGTGTTAACTCTGGAACGCCCGCAAATTTTATTCCCCTAGTAAGCCCGCAGGAGTCATTTCGACTTCATTGAGGTTTACAAGGTAAACACATAAAAGAGAACACAATTAAACATTATTTAATTAAAACATTTAAATTTGTAATTAGGAAAATTAAATACAAATATTAATTTTAAAAAAAAGTATAACTGAGTTTACAATTACAAGAAAATTAAAAAATGGCATGCTTTTCACAAAATTCATACGCTTAACAATCCCGTTTTAAAGTAAAATTCAGGAATGCAGTTTTTGCATGTATAATCTAGCTTGCCATGTCATTTTTCGTACACCATTTTATTGCATGAAATACAAATATTAGTAGTCATATTACCATTACAAAGTTTTATTTCACATTTCCTCCTCTTTGGGGGTGATCTCTCGGGTGAGTCTACTCTGCTTGCATTTCGTTTTAGTTTATTAGTAAGGCAAATGTAGTTATGACATATTTTTATCAGGTAACATCTGTCTTGGAATTAGTTTTTCAGTAATTGTTTAAAATAATCCAAGCGTTTATAGCAGATAAATCTAATATATTGTAAAACGTATGAACAGGCCATCTTCTAGAAGGTGCTTTTACAGTGTACTTTCTGGCCATGTGATTAATTACATCGACACCACATTTGATTGCATTATAAAAACTAATTCTTTCAGGAGTTTTCTTTCATTATTACTGATATCGACAGATGGATGAATGGTACTTAAAATCATTAAATTTTTCTGTCTCTTTCCTTGATATACTGTAAGAGTAGCACTTGTTTTATCATGTTTCAAAAATTTAGATTCATACAGTGGCTCTCGAGAATCTTCCATGGACTTCCGGACTTCTCTTCTTGCTCTGCTGACAGTTCCTACCAAACTTGTCCTTTCTTTTGCAATTCTTCAGCTAAAAGAAGTGGTGTAAAAAAATATCAACTGTGGCATTTAGACCTTTGTTTAGAACAGGTTTTATCAGTCTCATAACAACGTATTCAGATAATCTTTGATCAGATGGTCGTTCTTCATTTCTTCCTGGATAAGGGGAAGCATTGAGGAGGTATCTTGTTTTCACAATCATCAACAAGCCAAAACGTTTGTCCATATTTATCGGGTTTTGACGATATAAATTGAGAAAACGAACATCGTGTTTTGCTTAAAAATAGTTGTTCACCTATTGTTATATTTTCCCCCGGTTTGAAGCAAGAAATATAATTATCAATGAAGCAATTCCAAATTTCAGATATCTTTCCAAATTTATCTGTTTGCAAGCGTGCAGAACGTGTAGATTTCAAGTCAAATCGTAAAAATCGTAGAATTTCACAAAACCTGTTTTTCCCATAGTTTCTGTGCACAAATTAAGGTCCCAGGCCCAGGCTTTAGACCACAATGAGTGAAGATCTATTCTTTTCGCACCACTCACACCCTGAGCATATACTAGTATTCCAATAAAGGCAAGTAACACATCTATAGAAAGAGATCGAGTGTCATTCTCAAGGATGTGCCTTGCCTATACTACGGTACATTTCTTTATTGCTCAAAATTGTGCTGTCTATAAACAAAAACTTACTCAACGCACTAGTATCACATGTTTCTTTTGGCATGATTTGTTGGTCCACTATCTTGCCCTATAATATTTTGTTCGAAAACCTTCCAGGATTTTTTTTTTTTTTATTTTTATACATTTTCTATTCTGTGCCATCAGGAGCAGTGAAAGATTCCGTATTACCTAACGCATCTTCTGAAATTTCCTTGTCCTCAAATCAACTATTTCAAAATCCTTGTCTTCAATGTCTGATATCTCACCCCTTCCGATTCGTTATATGATAGCTCACTTAAAAGATTTTCAATTGCCTCTGGCGTTAATCCTTTTTTACGAGCCATATTTTGAAATATACTCAAACAAACTGAGTAGCATGAACTTTTATAAAAACTGTAACACAAATAGCAACGAAATAACTGCGAAAGAAGTCCTCCCAGGTAGTAAGCCAGCTGAATCAGCAGGTGCAATGAATTGACCATTTTTTCAACTTGAGGGGTGGTGGAAAGCGGGATGTCATAATAACTAATATATCACTCTTTCAAAAAGAAAGTACAATACAAGATCATGACGCCTAAACAGGCTGGAAATGATAAAACTGTGGCTTTCTTCCCACGGAATCGATACGACTCCATCGGGCGTTCTAAGGCCGATAAATATTTTAAAAATTAAGTTAAATATTTCTGGATTTCTCAAGTCATAGACATCAATAATTCATTAAAAGTCACGAAAGGAAAATATTTGAAATAAGAATTTAGGAAAGATACTGATGTTTACTTAATGTACGGGGTTGAAAGGATTCCGTCGGGCATTCTAGTGCTAATTTCCAAGCTATAAATAATTAAATACGTAACAAGAAATGTGTTTCTACAGTTAAGAACCCATCTTAGAAAAGGCAAAAAATCAAAAGGCAATCCATGGAAGAATGATTAAATATTTGTTTAATGTTCCCCAGTTAAGAGCAGAGATTTGCTTTCAGACTTAGTTTCTCGGGTATGACAATGAGAACAAACTTCAATCTGAATATTTACGTAAAATTATATGGAAAAAAGAATTTATTAAATTTTTTCTTAACCTGAAGTAAATTTCTAGCAGAAGAAAACGCTACTTGGTTTGTTTTGGGGAGATTTATGTCAGTATCTGATAACCTTTAATAGTATCCGCAATTCAGATTATGTTGCTTGAATTATGCTAAACAAGACTTCGAAGTTCCAAAGCTGTCTTTTCTGTAAGTTCTTCAGCGTTATTGCAGTATCTAGAGATCATTACTTTGAAGTATGAATGACTTCTCACTTGGCAAAGATACAATGTATTCCATTTATATATATCTGCAAACTAAATCGAGAAAGGAAATCAAACTTCATTTTCAATATATTTTCATGATCTCTCCAGGAAAGTTATTATTACAAATTGTGTCAATATCAGTATTTCCGTAAAAATTTCTTTTTCTTATCACTCCGATTTATGATCACAATTTCTCGTCTAATTTTTTTGCAGTTTGCTGAGGTTGTACATAAGAGATGATGATTTAGCAAAGTGACTGATTAGTCAATTGAGCTTGGTAATGTTCAGCCTTCTAAAATGTTTCTATATTGAGCGGATATCAGTAACATAAATAACAATTTGTATTTCATATTCTGTGAAACAGCTTCTTTGAGGTGCTCTCTACACCTAAGTAATTTTATTATAGAAGCATAGTTAAGTAGCAAATATTAAATATTAAGGTATTTTTAGAGTACTCCGAAACGTATGATCAGTGTGATTCCTTGAACTTAAGTAACTTATGTATTGCGTTAATTAAGCTACATTTCCATTCAACCGCATATTATTCTTGAAGCCAACGAAGATTATTCGGAAGCTTTGTTTTCATAATAATGTCACATACTTATTTTCATCATCATTTATTGCATTTTATGTATAGAATATCTGTAGGTCTTTATGGAAACTCACTTCCTTATCACCAAAATTTGAGAATATTCAGAATGTAATCTCTTATTAATAGATTTTGGATAATACATTTAGGATTGGAAAATTTCTGGATGTCTAACGTTTGGGTACGGAAGTTCACGAAGTCTCATATTACTTCCAAATCACCAAAATTTACTTATTCCTTATCACCAAAATTTGAGCATATTCACAAAGTAATCTCTTATTAGTAGATTTTGGATAATACATTTAGGATTGGAAAATTTCCGGAAGTCTAACGTTTTGGGTACGGAAGTTCACGAAGTCTCATATTACTTCTTCCGCTTTGATTTATGCAATTTCTAATTAAGTTTCCTAGTCTAATTTTCTGTGAAGAATTTCAATTACATTTTATCTTGTGTTATTCTCTGACAAAATACCATGGATAATTTGTTTCAGCGTGAAATATCCAGATAAACATAAATAGAGTAGCTACATGATGTCATAACTCTTGAACCATAAATGTAGCCGTTTTGTGAAAACAACGCCAGAACTTTAAAGGCAGTATTTTGCAGTATTGTTACATATTACATGCTTGAAATAATGAATATAAATTTTCCTTTACTACGTAAATTTTAGTTTTAATATAATAACTTAGTACATATCAAGACGTGTTAAAATAAAAGAGGTAAATAAATAGCAGCTAACGGCCCACCAGCGGCCGAGCGGTAAAAGCTACTGGTCCGAGATTCAAGTGTCGGCGAACGGGTGCTGCATCAGCGTTTTCATGGGTTTTCCCGTGTGTAACGAGCACAGGAAGCTTTGCCCTGCAAAAGACCTTCACGGAACATCCCTTCCTTTCCGTATGGTGCCTAATAGCGGAACACGTAGTAAATAATAATAAAAAAAAGTATTACCTAACAGTGCATGAAGTAAAATTCAGATGAGGATAATGATATTTGGTATAAGATATCGTAGTAATATACACCTGCCATTTCCTGGACTCGCATTCATGACTTTCGAATTACCGAGCAGATATGCTGTCCACTTCCCTATTAGATTATACAGAATGATTGCTTACCAAGCTTCTCGTATAAAATACTGCCGAGAAAGGGAAAGATTTTCAATTGCCAACAATAACTGGATGTGGGAATATCATCTATCAATTTGAATTCAAGCATAGCTCCAATGAAAGAGATAGGTGGCGTAGATAGTTTGCTGATAGGTGCCATCGAAAAAAAATTGACCTTGCCTTGTTTGGACTCGAAATAGACTCGAACTACTCTAGAACGACTCGAACTACTCTAGAATAATCCATATCTCCGTTAATTTATTTTTTTTTGTGCTTAAGATAGATGGAATAAGTTTCGAGATATGAAAAGAAGTTAAAGCCCGCATATATACTTTTAAGACACTACTTTTCCCCACACATTTATCAGAGACAATTCCATTCAAGCGTAATAATTCTGAAAACTCCGATTCGCGTACGTGTTGTAATTTATTTTTTTCTTTGTTTTAGAGCCTATAGAAATGTCGAGTGAATTTGCTGATAAATTTACCATCCACATACCATATAATCGCCAACTCTCATTGAATCTTCCTTAAAAATTAGTTCTCGGTGCGTAAAAGCTATATTTGCTTTGAGAGTATTTCATTCATTCTAGTCTCGTGAAACATACATTTGTTTATCTTCTCTATTCAGTAAATTACTTCAGAATTTGTTATGAGCAATGACAAAGAACTAAATGCGTATCACATGAAAATTCAGACGATGAAGCCAGAATATCTAGATCTGCAGACACGTATTCCTGTGATGAGTTATACGGACTTTTACTATTCTGTTATTGTATTTCCATTTTTGGCAACTCGGGTTGTCTCTCAAAGTAAATAAATGAATGAATCTAAACAGTTTCATTAAAAAGGCAATAAAAGGATCACTAATTGGAAAACATTTCTTATCTCAAAACGAAAAGATTCGAGTACATTAAATGTTAACTCAAATTCTCAGTAAAGTAAATATCAAATTCAGCTCTGTTAATGGAAATGATCGAATAGGATTTATTTCCTTATGTGAAATTATTCGGACCATAATGAAGTAAAATGTGCAAAATATTAAACTTCTGTATTATATATTGGATAAATATAAATATATTTAATGTCCAAATTTGTGTTTGATTCTCTTTATAACAGCCTGCGAGATTTCTAAGAAGTATATCATTAAATTAACACTAAAGAAATGAAGCAGCAAATTTTCAGTCTCATTATCAGATATAAAATGATATATATATATATATATATATTATATGCTTTTAACACTTCTGGAAATGAGACTCATGGAAATGTTACGTAGCCACTTCGCTGGGTTTTTACATAACACCTATACGCTACGAAAAATCATTCAAATTATTTTTAATCAGAAAGGGACGTTAGTCCCCAATGGAATATTAGTCTCGAAATAACCTTTTGGGTTCAATCACCAAAATTGGCGTATCACTTTCCAAATTTTTGCCACGAAATATTATCGCCCTGTATTTTTTTAAGAAACTAAATAACAAAGAATCTGCTCGACTGTATGTATGTTTCTCACACTGTCAAAAAATGACGGTACATAGAGCCATCAAATATTGAATAACGTAGTCTTTCACTCGAACATGGGCACCTGGAATTCCGAATTTTGAATTTCGAATTTGTTTTATTATGTATTTCATATTTTGAAAAAACTTTACTGAATTTTTGATTAACAAACTCAACGATTTCAAAACGAGCAGTAGCAACATTGTACGAAATGAAACATTTTTTATCTCCAGCGGAAGAAATTTTCTATCGGAAATATTAAAGATATGCTGTTTTAAAATATTTTGTGATTTTGCTGTTGAATCTAATTTTGCAGGGGATAAGTGCCAACAATGTGATATTTAATAGATTTAGTAAACATTCAAAACCTTACTAATAAGAAGACAAAAAAGAGTTTTATAAAGGCATCTGAGTAAACAAACTGAACATTAATGTGATGATTTAAGAAAAGACTGAAAAACACAGAAAAATGTATGTCAACCCTTAACGCTAGAAGTGGGTGCAAGAACGGACTGGGAGACTGCCACCTCAGCGAGAGCAAAAAAAAATTATCAAACCCATTTGGGCGACCTTTAAAATCTGAAACCTTTCAGATTTTTTTTTTTAGATTCTTTTGTAGTTTTACTTTTTCGTGTATTTCCATGCTCATGTTCGCGTGAAACTTAAAACACACTGCACATAAACATTAAAAAGCAAACGAAACCCTTAAATAAGAAATAAATAATGTTTAACATCATGCATATATGCTCAATTTGAAGTGCTTATTATAATATTTTAATATTAAACTTGGGCAATGGGGTATTAGCTCAGAGCTGAATAAATCATATTACTGCCTATTCACATAAAATATCCTCTTTGTTCAGTTTACACACTAAAAAATCGATGAATGTAAAGAACAGAGCAGATTTTTTGGGGGAAAGAAAAAAATATGCATTAATCAAAGTTTTTATGTTTTATCACTCCTATTGTTCAGCTGATGCTTTCATTAAAGGTGGATTAGAGCTAAAAATATCCCTTTGGGGTTTACCTTTTATTCCCAAGATTTAGTCTTGATTAATGATTATTGGTGTTAATGATATGAACACTGTGTTTAATTTCTAGCCTTACTGAGAAAATTATTACTTTTCGAGTACATAAAGCATCAAATATAGCATTTAGTACTAGCATAGCATTAGTAGTATAGCAAAAGTTGAAAATGAATGTTAAAAACATTTATAATAGTCTGCATTAATAGGAATTATAGATCACATTTATTTTACTACCCTTTCGTGTTATATCAACAGCGTCTGACATTAAAGAAAATATATTTCCTCAGTGCAGCAGACATTCATTTATTATATGATTAATATTGCAAAGACTTATGCTTGGTCACGTTAATATTGTACTAAAGATATTGCGTATTTAAATGCAATGTTAAAACCATGCATATTAACTGAATATTTTAATTAAAATAATATCACAAATGATATTACAGTTAAATAAGAAAAATTTAGCATATTTTAATTAAATTTTGTAAAATATAGTAGCACATTTATATTTAATTTTGTTTTCTTATTTCTTAACTACTAGGTAATTCAGTTTTTCTTTAGGAAAGAAATCCACAACTTTTTCTTTTCTTTAGATTTACTTTTCCTTATTCCTTGCACAAAGATCCTTTGCACATTACTTCGAATTCCTAAAAAAAACTAATGGAAGTTTTTACTTAAATTTGGTAAAAGTCACTTTATGTGCGCATGATTTTCAGTAAAGCTCATAGGTAGGGATATAAAAAATCCACTCTGTGATGTCGAACTAAAATAGATCTAATATGGGGTATGGTCCCCATTCGCAGGCAAGTCACGCAGCATGAAGGAATACTGTACAGGAGGCAGTTGAAGAAGCCCTGTGAAAGTCGATCTACTCCTGTAGCAAAGCAGTTTCAATTCAGGGATGATTCTCGGAGGTGAGTGGCGGAATGAAATTTCTTTCCCAAGAGGGTCCCAGTCATTAAGGTCAGGAGATCTGGCTGGCCAATTCATGTGGCGAATATTCTCACTCTCAGTAGTCGTCAATCAGCTAAGCCCTATGTGGATGATCCTTGTCGTCCACTAACAGGTATCCAGGACCAGCTGTACCACTGCCAAATTGAACATAAGATCAGATCTCCTCTCTCTACTCATAGCAATCAGGCAGCCTTTGTCAAAAATACACAAATGTGTAAGCCGTCCAACATTACACCTTCATCACCAAAATGATCCTTTCTGCTGATGAGAGAGAGTTGGCATCGTGTTCAAAGCCTGTATGCCTGGTATGTTGAAAATCAGCGTCCAGGCTGAATCTCGAACATAGCTAGGGTTACATAGCTAGCTTACATAGCTAGGGTTTTGAGCGCTAGGGGCAGCTGAAGATTGCGCCCCTTTCTGTGTACCAAGAATGGAAAACATTTCATTGTAAAGTTTTGTAACGTCAGTTTGGCGCCTCATGAATGCTGCGTCCGGGGACAAATGTTTCCCCTTGTCCAACCCTAAGTACGCCATTGCTCTCGAATCGTATGTAAAAAGAACGTTGCTCCACTGAAGTCTGGTCGAATGCGTTTGTTGTCTGCACCATGCTAAATGAGCTCTCTTGTGCGCTGCACTAAACGGTTTGCAAACAGCTGTGGTTCTGATATGCAGCGCTATTTTATAAAATCTTCGGACAACTTTAGACCCTGAACCTCGCTTAACGGTGGCAGCATACAGGTCACTTGACAGCTGTAAAGCTCTAGCAGTCCTGGTTTCATTCCCTTAAGTTGTGGATCTTGGTCGACTTTGTCCAGATCTACTTGATATGGATCCAGTGCTCTGAAACTGTTTCCACAAATTGCAAATGACACTGGGCATTCATTGAGTTTTGCAGTCACCTTCCCTTGTGATTGGTCTCACTCCAATCTACTGACAATTCTCCATTGCATTTATCTCCATACGTTTGTGGCTACTTCATTTTACCTGTTATCTTACAAAATTTACCCAACGTTTACGATAAACAGGGCGAATGTATTGAAAGTATGAGCACACAGATCGCCGAAAACAGCCTCGTGCGCTTATGCCCCTTCCATGGTCACAGCTGCGCATACATGCACATGTACGCTTACGCTTTCGACTATTAATATTTATTTACATAGTTATTCGGCGGCATTATTAGCACTTTCGTTAAATAACGCTCGTAAAAATAGACAAAGTAGACATAAAAATAGATAAATTCTCTCAATTTTGCACACAAGTGTAGTTTATAGTGTTATTATTGATCTAGAAGCTAAAATTACGTCCCACAAACCCTACCAGAAAAATCAGAGAGTTATTCGTACGTCCTAAACTCACAAACAGAGAAGCAGGTTTTAATATCATATTTCATTTAGTCTGAACTTTGACCATGAATGGCACGACATGTGCGACAGGCAAACAAACCAGCATGTGTAGCGATGCAAATTGAGCAAATACAGTCAATAAAATTCAAACTTCTGGAAAGTAGACTAAGACTATGCATTCAACAAAATAAGCTATAAGTTAGTTCAATATTTTTACTGGCACGTACGGTCAACCTGTCAGCTAGAGAGAGAATCTCAAAGCCGGAATATCACCTTTAAACAGAGCTCGAGAAAAATTCTAAAAACGCAACTGGATGGCTCAGAACTCTTCCTCTCGAAGACTGTCTTATGTACTGTATATCCCGTCTTATGTACTGTATCTTATGTAAAATCCCGTCTTATGTACTGTCAAAGCTAATTTTCATTCTGGTGAGGTAAACAGAGAAAAGAAGCTATAATAAAGATCAAAATCATAATAACTGCTTAAATAACGTTAGATACCTGCAAATTTAAATCAACTCTAAGCCTGCATAATTAATTTTAAAGGGTTAAAAATTTTCAACTGTAAAATTTGTTAATGATTTTACTGAAGTTCACTGTTTTTATTACTGTAAATAAAAACATTTATTTAATTAGCAATAAATATTAGAATGAGAAGTTTGCAATATGGGTATATAACTCATAGAAAATTTAGAATAATTTAAAAGAAACAAATTTTTTATCATAAACAAATTTTTTATCAGCATTGCTGGTATCAACTAAGTTGTTCAGTGTAAGGCAAAGGTAAAATAAATATGAAACTTTAATTGCTTTCAGATGTGAGACTCCTCTGAAAAAGGAATTAGAAGACAGTCAAGATACCAGTGAAAAAGGACCAGATATCATTCCTCCATTCGCTAACGAAACAGAAGGTAACATTTAAAATTTAATATTTCTTTAATATTTTAGATTTTAAAAATAATATGAAGCATTCCGTTGCGTTTCAAAAACAAACCATAGATTTATTATTGAAGTTTCAGTATTCTCGGATAAATTAGTATCACATCATTTTAATGAATTTTAATCTGCTTTAATTATAGATTTGTTTTTATACATCTTATTTATATAAAATCTTTGACTGCAAAATTTATTTTCGTAATTATATTCAGATACATTTTGATTGAATCCAAAATTTTATTGTTATAGGTAAGCATTATACATTATATTATATAATATCCTTTAGCATTATATAATACATTATATTATGTAATTTCCTTTAGCATCATATAATGCATTATATTATATAACGCTAAAGGAAATAAAACCCAATTATTTCTGACCCTGCAATGTATATTTTGGATTTCATTTTGGAAATAGAAATATAGATAGATTCGCTTTAATTTTAGTTTTAATTATTATTAGATTTACAACGTATAAAATAATTATCTATTCCAGAGAGTATAATATAATATGTTAAAATAATGCTAAACATTATTTCTTTGATGCCGTATTTCCTCATGTATTTTTCCAATCAAAATTTCAGCAGTAAGTTTTAAAAATATTCGTATAAATTCCCCACTCTTCAGTGCGTTCAGAGAACGAGCTGCCCTGAATTTTAAAATGGATTCTTCCAAGTGGTGACTTTTCTTATTGGAATGCAGGTTTTTATTTAAAAAATAAGTGGCAGTTACCTATGTTATCGTTATCTATGTTGTCGTTATCCCCAACGACTTTTCATTTACTATGTTCTTACCGTTAGCTCTAGCTTCGGAAATTAAACTTATTTGCATAATTTCCCCCTCTCCATTTTCGGACGATACAATTAGTAATAAAAGAAGAGGGAGAAATGCGTGAGGAAGTAAGATACATATCTAGTTGATATAAAATGTTTACTATTTCGAATAAATGTAACTGCATTTTATTTCAGTGATTCTTAAATGTCTAGTAATTTTATTATAATATTAAAATTTAATTTTTTTTTTACCAATGGCGAGCCCTCAGCCGACTTTGGCTTGATTATTACGAAGGCCAGAAGTGGTGGTCACTTTATTATGGGGGCACCCAACGGGTGGGCCACCGTTGCCTCCTGAAGGGATGGACAATTATAACCACGCCTTCTCCGGGATTCGAACCCAGACCGGTATCGCAGTCGGCTCCCCTAACCACTACACCTTCTGCGAGGCAATTTTAAAAATACCTGTTTTAGAATTAATGCAATCCTTTCTAATTAAAATTTCTTTTGTTTCTTTAGTTTATTATACTGGTGGCTCCACCAAGCAGCCAAGGTGTATCCGGTCCATACCAAAGCATGGTTCCATAAGGAAGCATGGTTCTCCAACCGAATTAGGAATTATTCGGCCCGTTTCGAAGCTCAGCGGTTCCCCAACGGAATTCGATCAAAGAACAATTGATTCTAATTTATAGCAAAAGCCAGCAGTTTCATTAAATATCTCTTCCAGAGGTATGTGATGAATCATTATGTGGTTATAATTAATATCTCTGAAATTTTAAAATTAGTTAATACATGTTTGAATTTCGTCCAATTATCTGCAGTTTTGGCAGTTTCTCGAGGTATACAGATAATAGTTGTTGTGAATGGGACTTTCACAGTGGACTGAAAAGATGAATAGATTAAAAATCACCTTGCGGAACAAAATTTATGCAAATTTAAAACCACAATAGTAGCAAAATATAAATTTGTTTTACATTTATTTTTATACTGTAAAATATATCTAGTTTTATACTGAAACCAAAAGGGGAAAACCTTTGGATTCTGTGATCGGATCATGATCAGAGTTGTGATTGACTGATGACCATTATTCTAAAAGTATTCTATGCTTTTGAAACTCTACTGTATGCTCAAAATTACAGAATTACAAATTACAGAATGGATATTGCAATAAAAAAACTACTTGTAATATTTATAAAACTGTCATAAAATAATTATATAACTGTCAGCATATAATTATATATTTGCTGTAGTGTAAAATATCGAGTTTTAACGAAATTCCCTTGGCACCGCAATATCGTCTGCGAAAACAGTTCGCGTTGGCCTGTTTAATCGCATTTTCTCAAACGATTCTTGGCATCTGAAAGAAAGAACTGCGTTATAAAAGAAAGTACTGCGTTGTGAAATTTGTAAAAAAAATATTGCTATCATAACGTACAAGGTGTCTGAAAAAGAACTATCACGCGACCAAATTAGAACCATCATTTACTTCCAGTTCTGTTGCAAAAAGTCAGCTATAGAATGCCATCGAATCACGTGTGCAACTTTAGGTACTAATGTTGTATCATATGATGTTGGGAAGGGTTGGTATCGAAACTTCAAAAACAAGGACTATGACATTCAAGAAGCAGAGCGCTCTGATGCTGATGAGGGCCGCCTGCGGGAACGTGGGGAAGAAGATTAGGATCTAACCACTCGAAAGCTTGCTAAGGAGTTAGGAGTTACTAGTTCGACGTCCAAATGAGTTGCGCTATGCTTTGCATAAACTTGACCTAGAAGTTCAATCGCTGGGTGTCATATGAGCTGACTCAAGCAGATAAGGACAGACGTGTTCGGGCCTGCGCTAATCTGCTCGAATATCAACGCAAGGAAACAATTCTGGATCGGATCGTCATCTGAGATAAAAAGTGGATTTACTTCAACAAGACAGGGCGAAAAGGGGTTGATCTGCTCCTTGTGAGCCCGTCGCCAGGGTCGCAAAGCACAATTTGACTAACAAAAAGATCAAGCTTTATATCTGTCGGAATTGCCATGGTATTATTCACAAGGAGTACCTGGTAAAAGGGGACTCTCGATAATAAGGTGTACAGTGAGATGCTAGTCTGTATTGACGCTGTTATCAAGGAAAAACATCGAACTCAGTTCCGGTGCAAAAAGATAATATTCTACTAAGATAATGCAAAACCACATGTGTTTGCATTCACCGGCTGGACTGTGTGCGGACTCTAGTGCAGTCTTTTGCCACACCACCGTATATCCCCGACATTGCTCCTTCGGACTTCTTTTTTCACACCTGCAGCTACATCTTGCTGGTGCTATCTTCCATTCTGTACAGGACGTGCGAAATGAGGTTGATCTGTTTTTGGACTCGCGGGCACCAGGTTTCTGGGCCAAATGCTTTGAAAAATTACGAAGATGTTGGCGGAAAATTATGGATTTGGGTGGTGGTACTACCCGCACTAAAGGTACTGCTTTCATGTTTCTTTTAAGTTTATTAAGGACGACTTTGGCGAAAAACTTTCAAAATAATCAGGTATTTCAATAAATGGTTTCAGGGATTCGTCACTAATTTTAAATTTCGTTTTATAAGTAACTGTTTCTTTTATGATTTCATTAACATTCATTTGTTTAAATAGTCTAAGCACTTAATTTAAGTAAATTATTTACAGTGGATCTCGAATACATTCGTAAGTCATAGTATTTTATTTACTAATAGCTAATCGTTCTAGAAAATAAACTTACTAAGGAAGAAAGAAGGCAATTATTAAGTTATCAAGTACCATTATCATAAATTCAGCTCAAGAGCAATACCGCAAAATAATTTTAAAAATGAGCATATCTTTAGAATTTCCGATGCACAGTCTTACGCTCTGGAAATAAAAATGTTTTTCTATAAAACGCTGTCACTGCTCGCTTTGAAATCCTTGAGTTTGTTAATCGAAAATGAGCTAAAGTTTTGATAAGAAATCGATAATAAAACAAATTCCAAATTCTAAATTGGGCTTCCAGATGCGCATATTCGGGTGGAAACCTAAGTTATTCAAAATTGGATGGCTCTAGTTACCGTTGTTTTATCACATTTTTAGAAATATATATACATTTATGCAGAATCTTTATTATTTAATTTCTTTAAATATAATACAGCGCTGCAAGATTTGGTGACAACAGTTTGAAAAGTGATTCAGACTTCAATTGTTTCCGACGCAAAACGAAACACTAGTCCTTCAGGGGCAAAGCCCGTTTGGACTAAAAAAAACAGTTATCACCACAAAACTTGCAATATAAATGTGGTCAATTGTCACCTAGAATTTTTCTGAAGACAAGAATGATACTTTCAAGTGAGAAACATAAACGATATCTAAAACAGTTTAACAACATCTTAATTAAAAAATGGAATTATCTGAAAACCTTCAAAGCCTGTTATTTACTCAAAATTAATAAATATATAGAATAATATGCTGATAAGTTACTTTTCTTTTAGCTTACATAGCTATGCATTTGTATATATAATCTATAGAAAGAAATTTTATAACTAGTTCAAGGGATTTACTACGAAGAAAATTATCATATGCGAAAACAAAATCTGCTGCTTTTTTAAACACTGTCCTTTTAAAAATTATTTTTTAAAACTCTTTTTTATCATAACGTTTTTTCCAGACTGAAATTTTTACACTGGGATGGTTTTCAAAATGCTTGTCAGAAAATCAGTATTAATGTAAAGCATGCAAAAAAGAAAAAGAATAGAAATTTTGATTTCTTTAAAAGCACCTGAAGAAACAGAAAAAAATGCTATTAAACCGAAAAATTAAGCCTCTTAATATTTGTTATTCAGCCGAAAATGTTTCTTTCAGACGAAAAACGAAACTCCATCTCATCTGTTAGAATTTTAGAATGTCTCTCAGGGCCATAGTAACATAAAAGTTTATTATACGTAGCCATTTATATTTCTAAGTTCTTTTATATTACAACAGCTCCAAATGTATTTTCGTTTACTCAGATGTGCCAATTAGAGGTCTGGAATAATTGGTGTTATTTGAAATAAGTTAAACTAACACTATAATCTTCCATTTTATCTTTCTTCAATTCACTTCTCGAATTTTCAGAAATACCTTGTTTATTCTATAAATATTTCATTAAATCTTTATTTATTATTTTGTGACATTTTCAAAGTATCATTTCCGAATCTTTCTAAAAATGCTTTATTTTTTAAACTAATTGTGAGTTTGAAACGTGTACATATTCAACGAAGCTTGTTTTCCGATGTTTGAATTATTCATATATACTTTCATGGTGTTTCCAGTTTGTTACATTTGTATTATATCATTTATTTTATTTCGTATTCTGCATAATTAAGTATTTACGTGAGTGTAAACATTATCAGTTTGCCTGTATGAATTTCTAAATTCCTTCGATATCAGCTTAAAGTTTTTGATATTTCTTAGTTCGTATTTAAATATTTATAGCATGTATAATTTTATTCTTTCGATTTTGTGCATAGTGCTTCTTGCTATCACACATGTACACTTTCTTGTTATGTTATTATGGAGACATCTGCTCAAACTAAGAAACCTAGATTAATAGAAATTTCGTAAGTAATTTAAGGCATTATAATTTAATGTAATTAAGGCATTATATTTCACTGCATATATTTTAAGCATTTATGAATAATGTGAAAACTAACCAGTATTGATTTCCGATATTCTGAATTTTGTTGTTGTTCTGCAGCATATTATGTAACGAAATAAGTGAGACAGTAATCATTGAATACTATTAATTTACTCAAAATCATTTCAGAAATTTGAGATTATTTGTATAAGATTAAAATAAACAACCAGTGTAAATCATTATCCCCGATGTTTCGCAAACTGTGTTTTAAAAGAATGCGTTATATGAACGGGACTCAATTTCTTCCATCTTTTTTCAGTATTAGGCAATCCTAAGTCACTATGCTAAACTCTAAATGAATGTGAGGATGGAATATTAGTAAAAATAAGCGGGAAACCAAGAATCAATAAAAATGCCTCAAACCAGGTTATAAAAACCACATGGAAATTGATGCGGAATTTAGCGGTTTCCTATTTTACTCGCAGAAGAAACTGCAGATTTTATAGTAGGACCATACAGATAATACTAAACGGTGTGGATGTAAATACTATGAGTCTATTTTTTAATTAAAAATTTTTATTCGTAAGAAAAAATAATCTGATCACATCCTTGTATCCACATGACATCCTTGCATGAATATTAAATTATATGCAACTTTCCTGCCTTTCATTTAAATATATTTCCTTGAATTCCTTGAATTCCATTAGAGATATATTTCTAATCCAATTAATTCAGTTCTCACTTCACGACAAGGCAAAAATACATAAAAACTGAAAATATGTATATTTAAAATTGAAAGATATAGAAAAACATAAGACACCAAATACAATTAAAACAATTATTATTATTATTATTATTATTTTACAATTAAAATTATAGTTTCTACACCAAAATAAGCAATTCGGCCAGCGGCAGATTTTTCGGTGCACGAAACTGAAAGCTTACTATTGGTCTCACTCGGCAAAAAGACACTGAAGGCATAGAAACTGACTTAATTTGTTGGAGTCAATTTATGGGATAATTTAATAACATAAATGGCAATGTCAGAATGGATTATGCATGATTTAATTTGCAATAGTAAAAGAAGACGTTACTTTGTTGTTGCAAAGCTTAGCTTCTCTAGATTGGCAACAAATCCACCATTCTGCTAAGTTTCAAATGTAAACAAATATGGTTGCTATGATAAACAAAGATTAAGCTTAGCCGCACTTAAGCAACTTTTAATTTGTTGATAATTCTACAACTAGAACATGCAGGTTAACTGACAGTGCGATTTAGCTCAGTTCCGCCTCCAATTTTGGAGTAGAGCACCCCGGGGAGGAATGGGTTCAAGGGTCTCCCACCCCTCTCCCCTTCCTCCAAACCATACGAGAGGACGTTGGGCTCGCCTCATACTTAGAGTGCCATCATGCCGCACCGACACTATACCTTTACAAACATGCATACCTTCTCCGGGATTCGAACCTGTGCCCTTCGGCACGGCAGTCAGCGACGCTAACGACTATACCGGTTAGGCGACGAGAAGCAGATTTACTGCCGTAAAATCAAAATTCATACAATATTAAATAATTCGTCAATTACTAAAACTCTATGCATGGCGTGATAACATTGTAACAAAATTAAGCACGGAAACTACTTGTGAAAAAATTGGAAATGTACTTGAGATCCCTTGACAAAAGGAATAATCAGCAGACTCACTAGAAAAAATTATTTCGTTATCACCGAGTGGATAGTGGAATAATTTAATAAAAAACAGGGATATCACTCCACACTCATAATAGAAAACCGACAACTCCTTAAAAACAAATCTGACCAATCAGATGTGTCGAATTCATCACTTTCGTCAGGTTTATCACTCAGAGGAAATCACTAATATATAAATTAAATATTTAATTATATTTCATTATACTTTATGTATAATATCATATATCGATTTTAATTAATGTATTTTATGAAATTAAATATTTAGTTTTTAACGTAGCACACAAAATTATAAACAAATGCTGAAATTATTAAATCGTATCCTGAACGGTGAGAAATTTAAGCAAGCATAAAAGCAAGCTAAAAAAAGCAAGCATTATCTCCTTGGATTTGAAACAAGGGCAAGTAAGGAACCACTGTCTGATTTATATGTTTACCCTATCCTGGGCTCATCACATACAAAATTTAAAAGCATGGAATTTAGTGCATTAATTATCTTTTACTTGAAGTACCTTTATTTTACCTATTTCTCATCACCTTTTCAAGGATAAAAATTACCAACGATCTGATGAAAGTTTAAAGCTTTGCGTGCGTGAAGCTTGGTAATTTTCCATACGGGCATGCAAGATGGAACAGCCGTTTAATTGAAACAGGTGGGAATATTTTAAAACAGTGCCTCTCTGTCTGAAATACATAACTAATAGTGCATAAACACGACATCTTTAAGATGTTTTAAAACAGTTCGTGTTCTTCCATTAGAATTCCATCGCCTCGAGCTGCTAATTAACTGCCGTATAATATGTACATTGGAATATGGAATTTTCTTTTACATCTGAAATTCTAATTTTAGAAATTATTTAATTCTTTTTGCTAAGTAATTGAAAAAAAAAGTTCAAAATTTTAATTTTTGAAATATTGAACAAATAGGTGGTTCGTCATTTTCAACATCTATATGGTTAATTCTTTTTAAATCTGAAAAACAACATATTTACATCTTATATGATTACAGTAACACCCCGAAACTGCGTGATGGTAGCAACCTAAAAACATGCGTAGTCATAATCCGACTTTGCCCACAAATACATATCAATTTTGGTTAAATAAGTTAAACAAAATTGTTTGAAAGGAAGGCACGTAATATATATAGTTTTCACACATATCAATGCAAAATTGTATTTAAATAAATGTGCTAATGAACGGTGTTATTTCGATGTCAATGGCTTCCTTCATAAATGTTAAAAAATACACCTGATGATTCAGTGACTTTTTTATCAAGTACAATTTTTCATAGACAGTTAATAATAAGTCCAAATTGAGTTAGTTAGCCCAGATAGGCTATTAATTTCGTTTTGGCATTTTCTGTCGATTCACTATAAACGGCGAATCCCTTTTCGGATTGCTGCCACCAAATATTATCGCCCTGCGTAATACTATTTAAAGAAATGAAATAATGAAGAATCTGCAGAAATGTAATGTATGTTTCTCACACTGTGATAAAACAACAATATCAAGACCCATCAGATTTTGAATAACGTAATCCTCCACCGAATATGCGCAAGCACTAATTTGGAATTTGGAATTTGTTTTATTATCAATTTTATATTTTGTATCACTTTGACGAATTTTCGATTAACAAACTCAACGATTTCAAAGCAAGCAATGGCAACGTTCTACAGAAAAAACGGTTTTATCTCCAACGCTCGAGACTATGTATCGGGAATTCTAAAGATATGCTCAATTTAAAATTATTTTGCGATATTGTTCTTGAAATAAATTTTGTGGTTTAAGTGCGAAGAATTTGATATTTAATAAACAAAGGTAGCACACAAAATGTTAACAAAAACGCCTCTTTGGACGTAATTTAAAATCTGAAACTTTTCAGATGTTTATTTATTTATTTGCATTTGAACTACTTAGCTTAAACTCGTGACATCAGCTTTCTCCCTCCCTTCTTAACAAAAGTAAGCAATAAACGGAATGGCGGCGATGTAACAGATGAATCATTGCCAACTACTTGAATCTTTAAAACGACTTTTAGTTTGGACTAAAGTTTTGTTTATTGCCCCACAAGAATTAAATCATAGGCTTATTAATATTATTTTGATTTCTTTTTAAATGAAATGAGTTAATAAAATTTTTGTCTCGAGCACATGCGCTTCTTTCCTATTTCATTGCCATTTACAAAGGTTAGTGATATAAATATTTACATTCTTCAGATGCTACACATAAAAATAAATGATGGCCTAATTCGATTAATAATGACTACCGACCTTACAAATGGCCATTTTGGGCTTCGCAGACTTTTCAGTTAATGGAAATGCTTGTCATTAGATGCAATTCATGTTCATTACGCATTGAAATATTCTTTTAACATTATTTCGTATATAAAATTCAGTTCAAGAGCAATATCGCAAAATAATTGTAAAATGTCACGTCTTTAGAATTTCCGATACACACGCGCTGGAGATAAAAATGCTTTTTCTGCACAGCGTTGCCATTGCTCGCTTTGAAATCGTTGAGTTTGTTAATCAAAAATTTGTTAAAATTTAACAAAATATGAAACAGATAATAAAACAAATACAAAATTCAAAATTTGGGCTTCGGGTGGAAACGTACGTTATTCAAAATTGGATGGCTCTAGGTAACGTTGATTTGTCACAATGCGATAAACATATGTATGTGTACATACATTTATGCAAATTCTTCATTATTTAATTTCTTTAAATGTAATGCACGGCTCTAATATTCAGGGGCAACAATTTGAAAAGTGACCCAAAATTTAATATGAACCAAAGCAAAATACCAAAAAGAAATTAATAGTTCTTCTGCGCAAATTGCCTTTTCGTATTTAAAAAAAAAAAAAAAAAATCTGAAAACTTTCATATTTTGCCGTATGCCCAAAGACGCGTTTTTTAATGCTTAAATGTTAAATGTTTTAACGTTTTTAACGTTAAAAATGTTTTTTTCGTACTGTGTTGCTATTGCTAGCTTTAAAATCGTTGAGATTGTTTATTAAAAATTAAAGTTTCACGAAATATGAAATCGAGAACAAAACAAATTCCAAATTTCAAATTTGAGCTTCCAGATACCCATATTCCTGTGGAAACGTTCAATATTCAAAATTTGATGGCTCTAAATACCGTTGTTGTATCACAGTGCGAGAAACATACATATATTTAAGCAGTTTCTTCATTATTTAATTTCTTTAAATATAATACAGGGCGACAATATTTGGTGGCAACAATGTGAAAAGTGAAAGAATGCTTCTAATGACCAAAACGAAATTAATAGTCCTTCTGGACAAATTGCCCCTTTGGACTTAAAATTTTCGAAAAAATTTAAATGAATATTTCTGAAGTAATTATTGCAGTGTAATTTATTAAATAACGCATTTCACGTGAACAGTGACGTTTTAGATTTGATTAATCATGTCATGCATTATTTACAGAGGGTTACTTTGAAAGGGTACCAAGAGAGTTACTTTTGCTATAGTAAATGAAATAAATAAATTAAAATTTTAGTTAACGTGCAAATTTACATGAAATCATACTTAAGGCTAGATGAAAATATTTTGTTTTGAAAGGAAACTTTCTTTGTTCTTGTATAGCTCTAATATGAGCTAAAACAAAAGTGATTGAGAAATATTTTACTGGTAAAATGTCAGATGTTCTGAAAAGGATTTATAAACATTTTTTAAACGGAAGTTGTTAACATTATTCAGTCGTAATAAGGAAGAGGTTTGATAATTAAAATTAGTAATTGATATCTATATCTTTTCGTATTTAATGTTATAGAGCAAATTTATACCTTCATTTGGAAAACTGTAAGACTAGATTTATAAAGCTGAAAATGCTATAAAATTCATTTTAAGCTGAGAAAACTACAGATAACGCAAAATGTTTAGTCAATGTGTACACTTTAAGCCTTTCTAATTTAATATAAGAAGCAGCAAAAAATTTAATTGCCCCAAATTTAGCAAGTTTAACAATCTTCAGAAATTTTGAAGCTCTTCTAATAAAGAAAACTTTTAACCAATAAACAACGGCAGAAACCTGTGTATACTGCGTAATGAAAAATAAATTAATAGCGTAAATTCTTTCGAATTACATCCGTTGTATCTTTTCTAGCTAAAAAAGAGTACAATTCTTTTACATTTCAGCAACTAATGCCTGCATATTATTTGACAAAATAGGCAGGAAACAGGATTCTTGTACTAACAATAAAACTGAAGATTATGCATGTTTCAAAGGGTAATACAATGATACAATTGAGCTGAATGATTGTGAAGAAGGCTGAATCAGTTATATATGATGAAACTATAGCAGTGTGCTGAAACTAGTCTACATTTTATATTTTAATAAAGCAAGGATGAATATTCAAAATATTCTAAGGTTGAAAGGGCAAATTCAAGGATCGAATCAAGAATATTTAGGCTGATTTAAAGGAAAAAAAGAAGATAATCTTCAAATATTAAAATAGTTTTCGACTTTTTGGACATTTTCTCTTCTTTTCCTAGTGATATTTGGAAAAATTTTGGAAAGTATCGTTGGATATATTGATGATATGAGGCTTAATTTGTTAGAAAAAAATTCTTGCACAGTTAGGGACAAATTGAAACACAAAACATTTGTTATGAGTGTTATTAGCGAGAGGAGTATCGTCAAAAAGAAATTCAGCAGAATATAGCCAATTCCACTTGACTAGAGTATTTGCACTTCTGAATTTGCTGGGAATTAAATTGAACTTGTTAGTAACTTCACTGTGTCATCACATAACTCTGGGCACAGATTGTACACGAATGAAGAACCTAGCAGTTAAATACCCTAAACAAAAAAGAGTCTGGCATTCAAGTAATAATATAACCCTTACAAGAAAAAACTTGAATGAATCTCTTTTGCGGTCTCATAAAGACTGCAGGTTCCTGAGTATATCTGCTAACAGTGAACAGATGATGATAAAAAAAAGAGAAAAGTTGTACCCTCTCACGCTCGAACTGTCTAATCGTGGAAGAAAAGTCTTGGCAAAGGAAAAACTGTCTAATGTATCGGGAAGCTGAGAAAGGTGCGTCACTGATAGTAAGTAATGAATCATCCTGCAGGCAAACGAAATTTTAATTTCTTTTTTTTTCCTTTTTTCAATGATTTCCAAAAAACTGGGCAAATTTTATTTTAAAATAAATGATTTATCTTCCTTTTACTTTGCGCTTATTTCCAGAAATGCATTAATAAAACTGCAGAGATATGTCTTCAAGCAAGTTGCAGCAGATAGTGAAAATTCTCCCGCGCATACGCAAGAAAGACTTCTTTAAAATACGTGATTTCGCACTCAAGAACTTTTGGTAGATTTTGTTTAACATTAGCTAAAACGAAGTTTTTCCGGTGATTGTCTAGTCCGAAAATTTCTTTAAACGTGATCAAGTAGATCGGTTTATATCTAACACCCATCTCTTTCTCTTTTTTTGGGACGTTTACATACATAAACAAGGGAATATTAGAAAAGGGAATCTTCAAACCTTTTGGCCAGTTGATGCATTCAATTTGGTGTTGACCAAAACAGGTATAACGTATTTCTCCCGCCTTCTTCGCATGCCTTCGTTTAGCACGCTCGGCGCGTATTCGAGAGGCCCATGGTTCGAGACCCGGCAAGTGGATTGCTCATTTTTTCACCTATTCTGCTTTCAAAAATATAACCTAATGCCTCTACAGTCGCGCCTGAACTATAAAAGGTTGTGGATGATGATTTTCCACCACCACCATATGGCGATTGGGTCCCCTAATCCCCAGTCGCCTTTAAAAGGGGGAATATATAAGATATTTTCCCGTCTTCTTCGCATGTCTTCGTGGTGCAGTGGTCAGCACGCTCGTCGCGTATTCGAGAGGTCCGTGGTTCGAGTGCCGGTAAGGACGATATTCATTTTCCATCTCTCCTGCTTTTAAAATATACCTAATGTCTCTACACACAGGCCTCTAGAATAAATAATCAAATTTCTCTTAGTTGATATTTTTGGATCGTGATGTTGAGGGAGATAATTTTTTTTAGGATTTAAAATTTTCTACTCGTATCTGTGAGCCGAACTTCTGCAAAATTAACAGCCGAAATCTCTTCTGAGTGTTTGGTTTTCTTGGAGAGTTGCTTGACTTCTCTGACAGAGAAGTCCTATGCTTTCTTGATGTCATGTAAACGTGTTGTCCTCGGATAACAATTTTTTAAGCAGCTTCTGCCTTATTTAGAAAAGTTTGTTGAACGAAACATCACCTTTCTTAAGTATGACCAATGCTCTTTCACGCATAACTTGTTAAGAAAAGCAGTAGTCTTGATTTTGTCAAGATTCAAAGGAAATTCTCAAGAAGGTGACGATTAAAAGCAGAGCATATCTCTTTTCACATGATTTCTGGACGCGGTTAATGAAACCTCAAGGCATGTGTATCTCGTGTTCTTCTGCGCTAATTAAAGGTGTCATATCTGAGAAAAAAATATGGTATGAGACACTATATTACATAATCATCACGTAAAATATAGTATTCTCCATGGCAAGGACAATTTTACCGAATGAAAATTGTTCCGTTACATTGGAGGGCTTAAGATTAACTGATCTGCACATTGGAGACTTCACTTGCTTTGGGCTCGGTTTATCCCCGTCGATCCGACATCAGTTAAAAGAACTGGCTAAACATTAACACTTTCAGTATGCTAAGTTAAAATATTTTAATAAAAATAATTTATTACAGATATATTTTGACTAAAATTATTTTATAGTAAAAACATGATATTCTCCGATACCCATATATTCTGCAAATATTATATTATGAAACATCTTTCAAGGTCAGCGTTTATTTCTTGAGCTTGACAGCCACTGTAGCTGCTGTGTGTAGACATTTACATTTATTTTGTGAGCGTGTGTATATTTTGTGTAAGCCCAACCGGCATGGTGGCTAGCGTCGCTGATTGCCGTGTCGAAGGGCCCGGGTTCAAATGCCGGAGGAGACATGGATGCTTGTAAAAGTATAGTGTCCGTATGGTACGAAGCACTTTAAATATGCGGCTAGCTGAAAGTCCTCTCGAGAGTTTGTTGTATGGGAAGAGGAGTGGGAGACCGTCGGACCCGTCCATCAAGACTGGGGGCGGAACTGAACTGTCACTAGCAAGGTGCCGAAGCCTGTTAGGCTGTTGCCAACAACAGTCATAAACTTGCTCTCCTTTCCACTTGGAATTTCGTGGGCTTCGGCTGACTATAAGTCAGAGTAGTAAGCATTAGCAACAACTACATTTTGTGTGCGTACATGCATACTGCACAGTAGCTGTATTGGTAAATTTGTACTATGTTTCCTTTTAACTAATGAAAATCACATCTAAAAATTGCAAAAATATTGAAATAATTGCATATTTTATTTTATTCCGAGAATATAAATAATTTATTCAGAAGAGCATTTTCTTCTCCAAGTGAAAGCATTTCAAATATTCGAATGTAAGAACAATTAAAATTTTAAAAGTTATACAGGGTTTATGCGAAAAAAGGAGTGCTTGAAGCTTCTCAAGTTTCTTAATTTAAGTTGCTTTTAAGAAAGGAAAGGAGAAATGCATGTAGCAATTTATATTAAATACATCAAACAAAGATTTGCTGGACTCAGTAACTAAAACCTTTACGCCTTGTCTTTGTTTGCATTACTTTCTTCTGTCTACATTAATTTAGGACGTTCGCGAGAGCGAAAATAAAAATTGCAATTCAAATAACCGCAAAATTTCAACAATATTCAATATTTTTCTATCCTGTTTAATACATTAAAGGCTTCATCTAACGTTCACAAATTTTCTTTTCTTACGGTTTATTGAATATTCTAGTGTCATAGTTAAATATGCCAAATATATACTTCCTTTTTGTAGTTTACTGATAATTTATGAGAGTTTATATGTGTATTGTCTTACGAATCACACTACATCTGGAATATTTCGAAACAAACGGGACCAAAACACGTGATTCAGTTAGCGAATTTTATTTAATTTGCTCAACGTTCAGATATAAAGCGAAAATTATACCGCAAATTTTTCAATTAAATAATTCATATGAAGTTTTTACACGTATATAGCATATTATTTTAAATCATTATTGTTATTCAATATGAAAATAAAAATAATAAAAAAAACTTGCTTTAAAAGTTTGCTTTTTTTCACATTTTTAATAATAAGTCTTATTTAATCATTTACAATGACAAAACCACGAATGTGCAAAATCGTTATTTTTAATAAAGGTTTTTAATGGCGAATAAAATAAAATATTTAGGAGTACAGGTTTTAGGAAAAGTAGTATTCACATTAAACGTAATATTTTCTTTATAAGCCTTTACGTAAATATATATCTTATTTCTAAACATCTACAAACAGTCTAAAAAAGGCACTGAAAGAAAAAGAAGAGGAAATACAGTTCCGAAGCTTTCCCGCGATGCCAATCACATGTTTTGTGAAACAAACATTTTATATCACTTTGTAAAATTTCCTTAAACTTTCATGTTGCATAGTAGCTTAAAAAAAAATCAGGAGATGTGAAAAAAATGCAAGGCTCTTACCGGGAGTGGAACCCTGAATCTCTCGAAACGCGTCAAATATGCTTCCAATTACACCACGAAGACAGGAGAAAAGGAGGGAGAAAATACTTTATATACTCTCCCTTTTAGGGGGCGACTTTGGATTAGAAAACTTAATCGCCGAATCTTGGTGGTGACGAATTGTTGCCACCATCTTTTACTTTGTAGACTATGAAGTCATTAGAAGTTTTGTGCTGGCGACGCGAAAAATGAGCAATGCCCTAGCCGGGACTCGATTCGTGGACCTCTCAAATTCGCGTTCAATATGCTTCCAATTACACCACGAAGGCATAAGGAAAGGACGGAGAAAATACCTAATAACTTATATGCTTTTACATTAAAAATTTAGTATGTGGAATGCGAGCATTTCTACTTCTTTATTTATGAACGTACACTGTGGGAGGGGGAAAAAAAAGACAGTTCTATATCTCCCGTTCTACTGGGCCAATTGACAAAATTCAAATTGCGTTTTTTATGTCTCGAAAGCGCGACTTAAGATATACATTGGATTTAGTTAAAGCATTGTTCTAACATAGGTATTTTGACATAAAATTAGTCTTTTTATGAAATAACATATAATTTCATTCCATATTTCTACGGCTCAAATTATGCCTAAATATTAAATTTTGTAAAATTTGGTGCAAAATTTACGGACAAATTCAAAATTTAACTTAACGATTTTTTTTTTCAGTTTGCGCCATGAATAATTCAATTGGCGAACTTCCAACTACTTGGCAACTTATTTTCCTATCCCTTCCATTGTGCATGAGCAGGAACATCGAGCGGGAACATCACATCGTTTCTACATTTTTACATTGTGCATGAAGGGAAAACAAGTCACATAGTTCCTACTTTCAAATAATTTTAGCAAAGTGAGTAAACCACATTGGATGTTATTATTGCTTCAACAAATATGCCAAATTTCAAAACTCGCCAACATATAAATTCACGTATATCTTACAATTATCTTTGAAAATTTTGAATAAAAAGCTATAATGTTTTGCAGGTATACTTCGAAATACATCTACTTTAAGTTGCAGGTAAAACTTTTATAGGTTTTAGTTCAATATTTTTTGCAAAACTTTGTAAAAATTATTTAAAATTACAAATTTAAAACATAAATCATCAAAAATGGGTGAATTTTATTTAGAGTGAACCTAAATTTTGAGCTGTGAAAGAAGAAATCAAGAAAGTGTAATAAAAAAAGATATTAATAAATACATACCAAATTGAATTAACATTGAGGAGCTAAAATTTTGAAAGCTAATTTTTTAAAAACTACTCGTGCGATTGTTACAAAATTTAGCAGTTTGGCATAATTTGAGTCGTAGAATCGAAATATGGAAAACAATTTGGCATGGCATTTGAGAACAAGGTCCGATTTTGTGTCAAAATACCTGTATTAGAGAATGCTATATATAAATCTAATACGTACCCTATATCACGTTTCGAGATGTGGAAAACGCAATTTGAATTTCGTCACGGCCCAGTAGAACGGGAGATATAGAACTGTCAATTTGTTTTTCGCAATGCACATTCAAAACCATAAAGTCAGACGAGTTATGAATTAAAAAATGTGATATTTTTCAATTCATAAAAGAGCACAAAATTTCATTGAAAAATACGCAAATCATATTCATTATTCAAAATTCATGCGTGCCAAAAAAAAGCACGAATAATTATGCGCATAATTTTCTCCTTCGAAAACTACACTCTCGCATTAACGGGAGATATAATGGTCCTAAAATGCCTCGAAATAACATCAGATGAATTTCAAAATATGTATCCCTGATTTATAGCCGCATGTAAGCAGGTGATGACATCTGTTCAGCGTTTCTTCGAAAAAATATTTGGTAACCTGGAGCTGTTTCGAAAGTTAATTTATTTTTGGTCTGCTGTTTGAAAAATTAAGGTATCTGAATACGTAAAATAAGCATTCAGAATACTTTTTTCATGGCTTTCAAAATGTCGTTTCCTAAAAATTTGAAGTGTAATAGGTATTGTTTTTATGTCTAATGCATCTCCATTATCACACTCCTAATTCTTGTTTGCATTCTCACTTTTATAAATTGAGCTTCTAAGATATCAAATTTTGAAGCAAGTTAAGTTTTAAATATTTTTTTCTCAAAACTCCAGAATAACTTAGTAAGAAATTAGATCTGATTGTTAAGATACTGAGAAGTTAGTGTTCATGAAATGATCAAATTTATAGTCTCAGTTAAAGCACATATATTACGTAGTTCGATATGAAGTGATACCTACATTTATTAAGCATTTAAATTCAGCTAATATTTTCATTAGGATACGTCATTTCAATATTGAATAACATATATTTTATAACTTTCGATGTCATTATTTCAATTTTGATATGTGAAGAAACTTTTTTACAATTATTTTTGTAGGATTATCATTAATGTAATTAAACAAATTATAACATCATCCTTTATTATCACTTCTCCTTTTCCATTTCGTCACCAGAAAGTAAAATATGTTAGAGAGTATTTAAATAGAGGCTTTTGGATTGTAAGACAGAGCGTGTTTCTGCCTTTTGAGGCCTCGTTAATAGGTTTCGCAATCTCTGGTTCAATTGTAATCATTCGGCTTTGTGTTATTGCTGACATTTAACTGCTACGCCAGTTAAAAGTTGAGATAACTTAGTTCTTAAATTAAATTGTGTAGTCTTTGACTACTAGGTTAGGTTTTAATTCGAGTTTGACTGTTACTTTAACTTACATCGCAAACAAGTAGTGGTCGGTCCTGTTAGCTTTAGAACTGCGTTTTTGTTAAAATTTTTATGAATTTTATGTTAACTTTCTCAATTATGTGTCATTATGTTCAAAGTAAGCGATAATTTGCTCAAGTGTATAAGTTTGAAACTAAGTGATGTTACAAAAGCATAGAAAAATCTGTAACCTTTTTTTTACATTTTATTACCTTATTCTATAAATTCAATATCGTTTATCTACTTATAAATAAAAATTTTTTTTGTAAAAAAAGAAAATAATTGCAATCTGTAAATATGGGCATTTCTTTTTAGAATGCATGTGCATTACTTTCCACTAGCAATGCACACTGCGAAAAAAAAAGTGAAAGTTCTATATCTGTTCTACTAGGCCAACTGATGAAATTCAACTTCGTTTTCCTCTCTCGAAAGAGAGATTTAGGATATCTATTAGATTTATATATAGCAGTGTTCTAATACGGGTATTTTAACACAATCAGAATTTTTTCTGAAATGACATGCCAATTTGCTTTCATATTTCTATTCTACGACTCAAATTATGCCGAACTGCCACGTTTTGTAAAAATCGCAAGAGTAGTTTTTAAAACATTAGCTCTCAAAATTTTAGCTCCTCGATGTTAATTTGATATATATTTATTAATATTTCTTTTATTACTAAACTTACTTGATTCCTTCCTCTAGAATTCGAAATTTGGGCTTAATCCAAATATAATTCGCATATTTTCCATGATTTATTTCTAAAGTTTGTATTTTTAAAAAATTATAAATTTTTCGAAAAACATTTTGAATTGTAATCTATAAAATTTTTATCATCATCTCAAAGTAGATATATTTCTAAGCATAACTGAAAAGAATTAGAGATTTTATTAAAAATTTCCGAAGATATACGTGAATTTATATGTTGGCGCGTTTTGAATTTTGCCACTTTTGTTATAAACAATAATAACACAAATGTGGCTTACGCACTTTGTTAAATTATTTGAAAGAATTAACGATGATTTTTTTCCTCTCGTGTACAAGGAAAAAAAGAAAAGGTAAATAGATTACTATAACTTAAGAAGTTCGCCAAGCGAATTATACTTGGCGCAAACTAAATAAAATGTGCCAAAATAAATTTTTTAATTTCTCCGTAAATTTCGCGCCAAATTTTACATAATTTAATATTTAGGGATAATTTGAGTCATAAAATCGAAATATGGAAAAACAATGTCATGCCATGTCAGAAAGGTACGATTTTGTGTCAGAATACCTATGTTAGACCAATGAATGCTATATATAAATGTAATATATATCCTAAATCGCGCTTTCGGTACATGAAAAACACAATTTGAATTTCACCAATCAGCCCAGTAGAACGGGAGGTATAGAACTGTTTTTCCCCCACAGTGTGCGTGTATGTTTAACTAAAAGTATAGTAAATATTATGTAAAAACTGTATGTGAGAATCTTGAACCCTTCTGTATTACAAAATAATTATCTATGCGTTTTTATTATTAGTGTCAGCATAAATGAACTTAGAGAACTTGTACCAGTTCAGATACAAAAGTTATATTTCTCAAGAGATTACTTGCGTTTCTTAAACATTTTTGGTATGCTTATTCTGAATAGAAAATAGTGCGGTATCCTTAGCTGAGTAGCATGGTTTTATTAATGCTGCTCTGTGAAGAATACTCGAAACTGTGAAAAGTATTTGTTTTTCATTCATTTAATTCACTACTTCATCGGACAAATAGGAATTAAAATATTATTTACTTTAATTCTTATTTGTTAAAGACATCTAAATGACACTGCATTTTGGATATGCTCGTGACAAAATTTCAGGAGAATTACTTACACTTTAGAAGAAATAGTTAGATAGATTTGTGACATTTTTAGTGTAACATTTCTTTTTATAAACTTAAATTAATTAAGATGATATTTAGAGAAATCATGGAACTGAGACACATATTATTTTTAAATTATCAGCGAAATTCCTACCGAATGATAAAAAACTCTCTACTGCATACAGGCTTCAAACTAACTCAAACGCTATGAATACATATGTAACTTCAAAATATCTTTATTAAAAATTGAAAACTATATAACCTAAATAGAGTTAAAACAATTTAAAGACTAATTTTTACAATTAAAAGTAGAGTGAATTAGATTAAATTTAGAATTAAAAACCAACAATTCGACCAGTTTGCAAGAAGACACATTTTGCAGTGCACAAAACTGAATGTTTACTTTTGGTCTCATTCGGCATAAAGACACTGAATGCGAAGAAACTGGCTTAATCTGTTGTGGGTTTTAATGCTTAGTCAATATGAGATAATTTAATAACCTAAATCTTAATTCCAGAATGCATTAAGCATTAATCAATTCGCAATAATAAAAGAATGCGTTATCTTTGTTGTTGTGAAGGTTAGAATTTCTAGACTGGCAACAAATCCCCTATTCTGCTAAGTTTTAAATGCAAAGAAATGCTATTGTGAACAAAAATTAGGCTTAACCGCATTTAAGAAACTTTCAAATTGTTGATAATTCTGTAATTATTCCATGTAGATTAACTGCAGACAAAAAACCTTAACCGGAAGTGAGAACAACGTAATTCAAACATTTTTAAAGCAAAAAATACCCAATTTACCAACATCTAAGAATAAAAAATAAAACTGAGCTCACCGATCAGAGTAAGAGTGGAATATAATAGT
>KK118745.1:211284-325224 GCA_000611955.2 Stegodyphus mimosarum | reverse complement strand
ACTCAGCTCACCGAACCGAGTAACAGGATGGATATATATATATTTTGGTGCTTTTGGTGCGACCGATTGCAACCCAAAAGGGAGCGGCACAACTACATATTATCGAAGTTGTGCATACAAAATTTCAATGTTCTGAGGCTCAAAAACGGAAACGCTTCCGTTTTTGAGTTGTGCGAGATATATACATATATATGTACAAAATTTTAACAAAAATACAATTACAAAACCTCATCAAAATGCAAAATTTTATTGTTCTGGGGCTACTCGTTTTTGAGTTATGCGAGATACACACATACATACGTACGTACAGACACCACAAAAAGGGTCTTATCCGAATCCATTTAAAATCAGTTTTATAAATCGTTTGGGGAAAGAGAGTCCTTTATTCTGTCCTTATGTACAGATCTTACTCAAAAACACCGTTAAATTGCATTCGGTGGCGGTCAAAATGGATATTTTCTTTGAAATATGATGCCCGAAATTTTTCGTGATTACAATAATTCCTTTACTTCGTACAAGGAAGTAAAAACCAGCTCTCTCTTCTTAAAGAGTGTGTAATAATTAATAGCTTAATTTTTTCCATTTGAGATCTGTTAAATTATTAAATTTTTATGCAACACTTTGCTAGCTTTGCTTTTAAAAATTTGTTAAATTTTAGTCTCCTTTAATATAGTTCTTATCTCACTTGAATTCTTCAATTGTTATATTATTTCATATACTTTGTAGCAATTTTAAAACTCAGTATTTAAATATAAATAATAATTATAGACGCACTGAAAAGAGAAAAACCTACTTTTGAAAATTCCGTCCTAATAATTCTATTGAACAAAATGTGCTTTCGTTTTTGTTAGTATGATCGCTTATTCTTCAGTGGCTAAATCGGACACTGTTTAAAGGACACAGCAGATGGGATGTTTTATTTAATTATTTTTACGATTATCCTTTAAATAATTAATCATTTCGAGTTTTACGAATGAACGTGCCTAAATGGTAGTCGAAGCCAAGTGGGCTCTTTATCTAATATGAATAAATGCCATGTTTCCATTGTTTCATTTAAATGAAACGTAACTGGTGCGTGTTTTCGAGAAGGCCTTTAAATCGATTTCCCTCTGCTACTGGCTAATTAAGATTACTAAAAATAAGATAGGCAAAACTGAAACCTCATTGTCTGTCGATCAATCAATTGCTTTGAATTTAGCAATAAACGAAAATAAAGCTGTGAATTCTGCATTCTAGTCCGGTAATTGTCTTTTGAAAAAGGGAGATAGATTCCATTGCTTTTTAGATTTTTTAATATCGAAATGCTTACATACAGGAGTGTGTAATAATGAATTATGCTATATTTATTTACAAATCTTTGTTCGAAAGGGATTTTTATTTAATATTTAATTACATATACTAGGGGTGGGAATGAATATAGCGCATTTTAATATCCTTCTGCAGGTTGCAAAGCATACGCATACATATTCGACGCATGTCCGCTTAGGGAAAAGTAATTTTTAAACTTATATCGGTTTTAACTTAAACATATGTCTGATTACCTTAAAAACTCCTTAAAATTATGACACTTCATCATCATTATTACTCCAAAAGGCGTTAGCCCAGAAGGCCTATTAATTTCTTTTTGGCATTTTGCGTTGGTTCACTATAAATGTCGGTCCACTTTTCAAATTGTTGCCACCAAATAGTAAAGCCATGTATTATATTTAAAGAAATTAAATAATGAAGAAATGTAGTATGTTTCTCTCACTGTGACAAAACAACGGTTCTTGAAGAAATCAAATTTTGAATAATGTAGGTTTCCACCCGAATATGGGCATCTGATTTGAAATTTGTTTTATTATCTATTTCATATTTTGTCAGACATTAAAGAACTTTTGATTAACGAGCTCAACGATTTTAAAGCGAGAAATGGCATCACTGTACGAGGAAAAAATTATCTCCAGCGCGCGAGACTGTGTATTTGAAATTCTGAAGATACGTTCATTTTAAAATTATTTTGCGATATTGCTGTTGAACTGAATTTTATGGTTTAAGTGTGAAGAACATGATACTTAATAAATAAAGGTAGCACACAAAATGTTAAAAAAACGCCCCTTTGGGAGTAATGTAAAATCTGAAAACTTTCACAGTTTTTTTTTTATTATCAAATTAATGTTAGTTTAATTCCCAAAGCCAACGCGGAGAACGAAACGTGTTTCTTAATATACCGAATGTACTATAAGGTACTTTCTCCCTCCTTTGTGCATGCCGCCGTGATGTAATGGTCGCTCACCTGGCGCGTATTCGAGAGGTCCAGGTTCGAGTCCAGTCGCAGGCACTTTACATTTTTTATATCTACTGCTTCAAAATAACCTGACGTTTCTAAAGTGGCACTCGAATTAAAAGATTGTGGATGATGATTCCCTGACGTTTGGGTCCCTTAATCCCAGTCACCCTTTAAAAGGGGGTGTATATAAAGTATTTTATCCTTTCTGTATGCCGTCGTGGGGTTAACGGTTGCACATTCGGCGCATATTCCAGACGTCAGCGTTCGAGTCTCGACGAGGGCACCGCTCATTTTTTATATTTCCCGATTTAAAATAATCTAATGATTTGACAGTACCTTTAGCCCAATTAGCAGCTTTCATTGCCAGCCGCTTAAATATAGTTTTAAATCGCTGAACGTTTATTCAGAATTTTATTAGGTTTGCACAAAATAAATAAAAAGAAACTTCGAAATTCAAAATTCGGAATACGAGGTACGAGGTGGAAGACTACGTGTATGCAAAATTTGGTGCCTGTAAATGCTGCCGTTTTTCTCAAATGTAAGGAATATACAGGCATACATAGGTATTGACAGATTCGCCATGGTTTAATAGTAGATATAATGTACGATTTATATAGAAATGAATATATCTTTATTGAATTAAGATTAATTTGCTTATATTGAAATAATTTTCCTTTAACGCATTAAACTAACACATTATTACAACGCATTTCTCAAACTTTATTTAAACCTACATAATGCAAAATCTTCCATTTCGCAATTATAGAAGAAATCGCAGTCATTAAATAATTTTAATTCTTTCGACTGTTTCATAAAATAATACTAAATGTAATAAATTTTTAATTTGAGCTAACGTAAGCCACTATTCTTCTGGAGTTAAGATTTGCATTTTCATCTTTTAAACAATTTTCTATTAACCTGTTTAAAAATTTAATTCATTTTGAATAATTTCCATGCTCGTTATTTGATATGATTTTGCATAGGAATTTTTATATGAATTTCTATTTATCTTCTGTTAGCGCGTAATTAATTTGGTACTAAAATATTACAAGAATTAATGCGAAGATATTTAATACCAATAGCTAATGCATATCCATCGAGAATATCGCGACATGCATAAAATATCATGAATTCTATTATGCAAACTGCGACCTGAGAAGGAATGAAAACAAAATATCATAGTAGAAACAAAGCATCTATAAATCACTGCACATGTCCTCGGCTATATTATGCCATTGTATTATTTTCAACTTAGTTTCGTTGATTTATTTCATGGATTATAATAAGAGGATCCTAGTTTTTATTAAAATTAACACAAAAGGCAAATACATTTTTAACATACAAATAATTTATCGAATTTGAAATCTTAAGAATTATAATGTATGTGTTACTCTAGTACTTGGTATTCACCAAAAGAAAAAAAGAATCTCAAATGTTTAAACTGGAGTGTGCGAACTTTGTGAGACATTGTGTTGTAGACATCGTGTAGAGTTCCATTTTTAAAAACGGCTAGTTTATTGCTGAAAGCTTTTTGTGCCGTAGAAAATACAGTTTATTTATTGTTACTGGAAAACGCATGTTTCGAAGGCAATCTTTTACAGATCCGCAAGACACCATAGCATTCTGTAATGGTTTTCGCAGTTCAAAAACCCTAAATGCCTGTGTAAAGGCTCCGAATGTCTAAAAATTTCGAGTGTAGAATACAAAATCCACAAATCGCACTAGCCTTATATATTAAAAAATCTTGGTATCTCTCAAAGAAATGTCTGGAAATTTGACAATGGCAACTGCAACTGAAGCCAAATTGTTTGGAATTACCCTAAAATTTAGAGTTGGTTAGTAATAGATGATTTTATTTAGCGATACGTATTTTGCAAACACATGCAAGAAATATTACAAAGTGACGACTTTGACCCCCGTACAATATTCATTGACTAAACTATATTTCATTTGTCCGAACAGTAAATCGTCGCAGGTTTCAGATTTGGGGCATTAAAATTTGTCATGCTCTCGTTGAATTAAAATGGAATTCACAGACGCTAAGCATCTTTTAAGCCATTTCAGAGGCAAAACCTTATTTTGCTTTGAAAGCATTATGACGGCAGTTTTATAAGGTATTTCTCCCGCCTTCTAAGCATGCATTTATGGTGTAACGGTCAGCACACTCGGCGCGTATTCGAGAGATTTGAGGTTCGAGTCCCATCGAGGGCATTCCACATTTTTCATATCTCCTACTTAAAAAAAAACTAACGACTCTACAGTGGCGAAGCTAAAAATGGTGGTGGATGATGGTTCTACACCAGGATTTGGGGATTGTGAGCCATCATGCCGAGTCGCCGTTTAAAAGAGGAAGTATATAAGTCATTTATCCCGCCTTCTTAGCATGCCTTCGTGGTGTAATGATCAGCACACTCAGGGCGTATTCGAGAGGTCAGAGGTTTGAGACCCGGCGAGCCCATTGACATTTTTCATGCCTGCTGCTTCGAAATAATCTAATGACTCTACAGGTTCTATTGTCTTATATTGCAATCATGGTTTCTTCCTCGAAAAAAAAATGAATCGAAAAAATTTGCATTTCAGCAGCACCTTATCCGTGCAGTGAGGAATGATGAGACATCACATTGCTGGATCTGTCGGAATGGAAAAGGTGACTTAACATTATCCAGATGAACACCAAGTTCTCCCGAACTGCTGTCGAATACGCATCTCATATTAATAGTATTATTCCTAAACTTTGAAAGACTTCTGTTTCATTTTACATCTGTGTTTTATCTCTCAAGGAATGCTAAAATATTTTTCATTCCTTAGTTTTTATTATGCAAGGCACCTGCATCAACCAAAAGGTTAAAATCTTAACATGGGTGTCTAATAAACGCATGTAATAATTTTGTTTACTCACAAAAATTGTCTTTTATAGTACAACAAAAGTTAAATGCACTTAGATAGTTAAGTAATATATCTGTTCTGATGCGACGGAAAAGAAATACAACAGTTTAAAGCTGTCTAATTCATAGTTGTATTGTTGTTTTCCCGTTTAATTCTAAATATAAAAGGGATTTAAGAATTATCCTCACACACGAAATTAAATGATAACTTGGAAAATAATATTTAATATATAATTACTAATAAATTATATGAAGCCATGTAAGTAAGATAATTTAAAACTGCCGTCATGACAAAATAATACGAGTTAATGTTACGTATACAATTATTTGACTAGTTGCGTAAGAAAAGAGATACGCGGATTAAAATTCAAATACATGCTCTAAATATATGTCTGAATTGCTAAGGGTTTTAATATTGCAAAATGTGCTTCAAAAGCATCTCGAATAGTGTTCGAAAACGTGATTATGCAACAGATAATTTAGTTTGAATATTGTAAGAGCGGGACTAAGAATGTGTTGCTATATTTTGTTGAACAAATATTTAGGATTACGTAGTGGAATAATAAGCAAATGTTATTAGAGGTTAATACTTACATTTTCTTCGAATAACATTTTGAACATCATTGCAGATATGATAACACCAACTAATTAAACTACTGTAGGATTATTTGTGTAAGAAATTTAAAATGTCAAGTTCAACACGTCTTTCAGTAAAACATATATGTTTACTGAAGCATAGATATATCATGAAAGTTTAAAGCTTAATTTACAATAGAAAACATTGATAATACTTGGGTAATTTTTGTTAAAGTTCACCAATGTTTGTTGTCTTTCCATTCTACGTTATCAAGAAAAAAATATAGAATATATACGAATCTAAGCACCTTCAAGAGCATTCTGCAGCTGTGGTAAATTTATAAAAATTTATTAGGTGAACCTTCTCTAAGAAAATCACCCAAGATTCCAACTGATTTTAGTCTTATATGCAAATGGTTGTTTTACACATGATGATTGGCGACGTCAGCGATTGTCAATTTTTATAATTTATTTGCACCATTCAAGATTTTTGGGTGTCTCAAAGAAACATTCAACCACTTTTGATAGTTTTCGCTAGCACGCTTTTGATTTTTAAATGCTGGTGTCTCGTTTGGTGTCACGTTTAAAATAGTTCATCTTCATCAATTTTAAAAACGACTTAAGGCTCTAAAAGATTATTCTTTGTTGTGGGAAAAGTCATCCCACTTTAGCCCCATTTCCTTACATCTGACTGTAAGGGCACTGACTCTCCGAAAATAGTGAGATGTCCATTTCTTTAAATTATGCAACTTACCATTTGAGCATAAAAAATTGTCCAAAGTGTTTGGCTAATTCATTACTCTTTATCTGATATTTATATGTGACACTAACAGACTGCGAACTCTATGAGCGATAGCTACCAAAGCAATGTTTCTTCAACATCCTTATAGATCGCGTTCTCAGACTTTTACTCGTAACCAAATTTTTTCCATGAACAAAATGTTTCGAACTTCGATTTTTACCCACGGTACCAATAGTAGATTAATATAAACTGAATTATCGGCAGATATTGACACATCAGTTTTGTATTTTTCGAAAACTACTCACTTATCTTCACTGCAGATTGATGTTCATAATTGGCCATGTGTATGAAATTTTGACGCAGAAAATTTGGATTTATACAGAGCGAAGAGAGTTCGATCAGATAATATGTTAAATTTTGAACGTTTGAAAAATATGAAGAGGGAGATAAGTTTACCTTTAAACTCTCCTATCATATGTTATGTGAAAATGCATTAATTTCTCCGAATTATGAACGGTTGCAAAGTAAAAATGTAATAAATCCTTATAAAAATGTCCAAAATTTTGCAAAATAAAATTTAAAAAATATCAGAACACATGGCATAATTTTGAGTATTGTAGTCTATGTTGGTCATCCATGTTGTTTCTCAGCAAAACTGTCAGTCTTTCCTTACTCTCCCCCCCCAATGCATATTTCAGTCTTGAAAGAAAGAGTTTTGTTGGGCAAGATTTTGAAAACAATTCGCATTCGTCCGCCTTAAAAATGTCGCTTGGACCATATTATTTGCATACGTCTTTCATCAACATGCTTTCTCAGTCTAGAGCAACTGCTGGATCAACGTCAGATGTTCCTTCCTTTATTTTCTGAACGATGTCATGCCTTATTTCCATCCTTTCGACCATCCATTACGAAGTACAAATGTTTCTTCTCCGAATTCGGCAACAATGTGAAGAGCTTCTTCCTTCGAAATTAAAGTGGAAATCAGAAGATTTCGTATCCTGTCGTATTTTATCCAGGTATTAGAGCTTTCACGATTTTTTCACTCTTCGTCTTTATTTTATTATCATTATCACAAACAATCCTGTGTTTTCATGAGAAAATTTCTTTTAACGATGTTTGGGAAATTCTACGAGCTTTTGACAGATTTTAATTTTCAAACTCCTGGATAATTTTTATCTTATATTGTTAATATTTTATGCTTCACCGAAATTCTAATGAAATGTACGAATGCTCAAGTTGCCCCTTTTAAACTGAAGAAAATTAGGAGTAACTCAAGAAAACTCCCAGTTGAATGCGTGTGACAAGAGCTGCTCATAGGTCTTTTTTTCCACAAATGTCGAAAGCACACACAACTGCCGACTTATTGTGTGAATGAGTGAGCGAAGGGATTGAGCTGACAATCACTGTAAGCTCCCTTTTTCTGAAACTAAAATGACTGTAACCTCTAACGTGGTAGAAGAAAAATGGCTTCGTGTGGAAACCTCACTGCTTAAGTGGATATCAAATACTTCAAATGACGATTTATAAGATTTTTTTTAAATCTTTTTTTCTCTATTCAGCTGATCCAGACTTAGCGAAACTCACGACTTAACGAGGGTAGACTTTTATTCTGTGTCGTGGTCTGTTGCACCGGTTGACACAACTTTAAAATTCAGAGAAAGGCTGTGATAGAAATAAAAAGATCACCTACTTTCGCTATTTTGATAGCTTAAACATTTATGATATTAAAGTTTACTACATTTTAGTAGTAAATAGTACTAGCTAGTAAATTTTACTAGTAAATTTAAAAAATAGTGTTTGCAATGATTTTAATAAAGTTGTTAATAACTATTTTTCATACATTCGGAAGTTCGTAATAGCCATATAAAATAATATTAAAGGCCCAGAGTTTGAACGGGACCAGAGATTACATTCCTTATATTTGCAGGTTCGTTATGAACAAAGTTCCATATAGCTGGGCAGCAGTAATTTCTGTTTAATATTTAATAATACGTTTTGCATTAAGTGCATCGATGTACTAAAATGTTGTAGAGTCATTGGGTTATTTCGAAAGCAGGAGAAGTGAAAAATGAGCAGTGCCCTTGCCGGAACTCGAACCTCGGACCTCTCGAATACGCGCCGAGTGTGCTTACCATTACACCACGAAGGAATGCTAAGAAGGTGGGAGAAATACCTAATATTCTTTTCCTTTGAAAGAGCGACTGGAGATTAGGGGACCCATTCGCTAAATGCTGGTGATAAAGAACCGTCATCCACCACTGTTATTAGTTCAAGCGTTACTGTAGAGTCATTAGGTTATTTTGATGTTACAGACGTGATAAATGAGCAGTGCCCTCGCAGGGATTCAAACTACAGACCTCTCGAATACGTGCCATTACACAACGAAGGCATGCTAAAAGGCAGGAGAAATACCTTATAATGTAATAGATAAATATCCATATAATATGTCGATGAAAATAATAGCTTCAGAAGGCTCCCAATTAACAGATGTAATACGTAGTACTGGGAATGATATTTTAACTTATAATCACGGTTCATTCGACAGCAGTTAAAACAAAATACAAGAAAGAATAATAGCATATATTTTAATTAATTAACAGAAAAATACTGTTAGCAATTAACCTGCATTTTCCAGCAGTTTAATTTTTATAATATATTCATTTTGGATATGTAAACTAAACGAGATTTCAAAACATGAAGAACATGCTTGAAAACAAAAAGATCAAAATTTTTGTTTGCATTTGTCTTGTATTTTGATAGCAGTCAATAGATGGCAAACGATTAATGACTGTACACTTAATTTATTTCAGAATTCAGCAATTTTATTTTAAAAGAATGATTTAATTTTAGAGGTATTTGGAATATATAAACAATATTTATGTCGTCCAAAACTAATTATAATTAAATTATATATTTTGTAAATAAAAACAGTTCCTAAATACTGTGACAGCAACATTATCTCTCTCTACTCGTGCATTTTTTTTTCTTCTTTTTATATTTCCTGTATACTGCGCCAAAAAAAAGTGATGAGGGCAGTACTATATCTCCCGTACTACTGGGCTGATTGCCAAAATATCAAATTTTGTAAAAATCGCACGAGTAGTTTTTAAAAAATTAGCTCTCAAAATTTTAGCTCCTCAATGTTAATTGAATTTTATATATACTTATTAATGGCTGGTTTTTTATTAAACTTACTTGATTCCTTCTTTCACATTTCGAAATTTAGGCTCATTCCAAATAAAAGTCGCTAATCATCTATGATATATTTTTAAACAATATTTATAATTTTTTCGAAAACAATTTGGATTGTAATCTATAAAATGTTTACCATCATCTTAACGTAGATGTATTTCAAAGCATACCTGCAAATTCCTAAGATATACGTGAATTTATATATTTGCGCGCTTTAAAATTTGGCGTATTTCTTAAACGCCATAATTGCACAAATGTGGTTTACGCAGTTTCTTAAAATTATTTTACAGTACGAACGATGACTTTTGTTCCGCTGGTCTGCAGTGCAAAAAAGGACAGGAAAATTGAGTTGCTATAAATTAGGTAATTCACCAAGTTCTTCGAGAAACTCTAAAAATACGCCAATTTTACGAAATTTGATATTTAGGCATAATTTGAATCATAGAATCGAAATATGGAAAAAAACAGGCATGTCATTTCAGAAAAGTCCGATTTTGTGTCAAAATGCCGATGATGATGCTATATATATATATCCTAAGTCGCGCTTTCGAGACATGAAAAACGCAATTTGAATTTCGTCAAATGGCCCAGTGGAATGGGAGATATAGAACTTTTCCCCCATTTTTTCCTTTTTTTTGTGCAGTGTAAAAATTTTGCTTCGTTTTTTAATCATTCTCCAAATAACTGAGCTTAACATTTTTAGAGGTTCGATTAAACAGTAACCCAATAACTGTTTATTGCATGCTTTTTGTATTTGTTATTGTCTACAGAAAAGTAAGATCTGATGATAATGATCAAAACTGAATACTTTTAATCAAACATAGATTGAAAATCTATAACCTATCTCTCTCTCTATATATATGTAATAGAATGACTTGAAGTAAGTTGCAACAGACTGACGATGTTTCTCTGCGTTATATCCTGCGGAGACTTTACTGCGTAGTTAGAAAGATGACCCTCGAAGGAAAGACTTATAGACAGACATAGTCGAATTGAATAAATTTTATTGGTGGATGCGGACTAATTATCAAAAACATATTCTTCATCACACGTAATCATGGACGCAATACGTCTCCCACAGTTTTTATAGGGTATCATATTTTAGATAATGACATAGTTAGTAGCACGACAAAGCAAACGGAACGAAATAGCGTCTTGACTGTATCAGAGCTAAAGCTAATAAGTGCGCAATTGTTCAATATGGAGACTGACCAAGAGAATGTTTGCGTTTAGATTAGAAAGGTTTCAATTCTCAAAACTTTGAGTTGAAGTTGTGAATTCGTTACGTCATCAGCGTTACGTAAGCCAAGCAAGATTGATTGATCTAGAAATCAATTGATGGATTGATCTAGAAGCAAGATGGATTGATCCACCATCTCACGGCGTTTCTCTGAGGCAGAGTTTAAGACGTTTGTCTTTGACCTCACAACATCGGCGGAGTCGTCTTGAGTGGGGTCGCATCCTATTATCATGGCTGCCATCCGACTGGCATCGTATTGTATTCAGCGAAGAATCCCGCTTCACTCTTGAAGCAGATGACCACCGTGTTCGTGTGTGAAGAGGGCGGGGTCAGCGGTCCCAATCAGCCTTTGTTTTAGAAAGGCATACAGCGATAACCTCTGGTGTGATGGTGGGGCAGCGCTATTTTTTATGACAGCAGTTCATCTTTAGTCATCCTCCATACATCTTTAACATTTCAACGATATGTTGATACCATCCTGCGCCCGGTTGCATTATCCTTCATGGCACGACATCCTGGGGCCATTTTCCAACAAGATAAATACCAGGTCACATACCGCTCGCATATCTCTGGACTGTCTCCGTGCGGTTGATACTCTTCCTTTGCCAGCAAGGTGAACAGACCTTTCACCAATCGTGTATGTCTGGGACATGGTAGGACGCCAGATTCGGGCACCACAAAATATAGCAGATCTGGAGCGACAACTGATGAATGCCTGACAAGATGACATTACGAAACTCTACCGATCACTCTACCAGTCGACGAATTCAAGCATGCATCGCCGCCAGGGTTGGTTCGACCAACTACTAATTTGAACACTCAATGGATGATTGTGAGCCGTGAACAGATACCTTGATTTTTTAATCATTTTATTATCTTTGTATAAGCTATACACATATCCAATTTAATTAAACACAACCACTTCTTTCATGGTGCTTCGATTTTTTTGTAAAAGGGTGCATATATATGTGTATATTAAATTCAATTTGATTATCTCCTATTAAAATATAAGAAAATATAAATTTTTAATTGGAAAACTATTTAAATACATTTTATTTTAACTATTCAAATTTTTAATTGAAAATCTACTGAAATATAAGTTTTTCTTTCAAACAGTAATAGGGGTTTTTCAAATTGCTTGAGATTTTCTGTTTTTGTTTTTACCAGTTTACATTCAAACCGAAAATGAAAACAAAAACGATGAAACTTACGAATTTAGTATATTTTAACTAAGTTTTAATTTTGTTTATCAGTGCAGAATTAATTTTATCAATTGCCAATGCGGATATTAAAGTTTAAAGACGAAATTCCGTTAGTAATTTTAGATGATAATTTCGAATTTTCAAAGTACAAGATTTTTTTTTTGCTTTTAAATTAAATATTTTTGAATAAATTTTCTTTATGCATCTGCTTGTCTTCTTTTCTTAGAATTATTTACTTCGCTTTAATTAAAATAAGATGAAACTTTGAGAGTAGCAAGAGGAATATAACAATAGATATCTCTATCCCTCTTTTTAAAGTGGCAGTCTGCTTGAACTTCTGATACTGAAATTTGTCGTTTTCTATATTGCCATAGAAACAAAAATCTGAAATGAGAGTTTTTTCGTACATGAAACCTTATCTCATGATTTGTAAATTTTAGGATCTCAGGAACCATTAGAATGAATTACAGATTTTATGTACGAAACGCTAACCATTACGTTTTCCAGATCTTTGAAAATATGTCAGCAGTTTTTTCTTAAATTTACAGTTCTCTTTCTTAAATTTACAGACTTCTTACAGTTGTTTCATAAGCCTAATTGAATATAATTTAAATTCTTTTTGTATGAATCTTACGAAGTATTAAACTCATTATATTTTTTTTCAACAAGACACTTTAGCTTATTGTTTTTCTAAAACTTCGTAAATTTACTGTTGAGTTACTGTCTGAGGTTTGAAGTTTCTCATTACCTCAGAAACAGTATAGCAAGTTGTTTTGTTTTATACATAAACTGTCTTAAGGGCTTTTGGTAAAACAACAGCCGTCTTAGATTCACCAAGTTAGAAACTGATACATAAGAGCATATAAAGTTTAGGCATGCGTAGCATTGGTCTTAAAAGGGAAAATGAGATTGGAAAAAAGAATACATCAGAAATTGAAACTTCAGTTCAACAGAACTAAATTCTTGCAAATGATTAATTTTAATTAATATGAATATTATCCTAACTCATACAACTGTGTAATGAAACTATAGTATTAAATTATATCAATCATATCAATTTTGATAAAAATGTATTACAAAGTCTAAAATCTATGTGCGCTCAAAATGAACATACTGAAATTTCATTGCTCACCAATAAGAAGTTGCCATTACGACCATTATTATTTTAAAGAATTTTTTAGATTTCAAAATCTTAACAAATGTTAAGTTAAAAAACAATGATATATGTGTAACAGTAAAACAAACTGTCAACTAAACGCTTTTATGCTGTGAAAATGTAATAAAAGTAATAAACAACTTTTGATACTCAATAAGTTCTTATTTTAAACATATGAAAGTACCTTATCTTAATTATTTACAGGATAACTTTGCAAACTGACAACTCTCTGTTGCTGTTTAAATTATATCTCTTTGTAAGTTTCGAAGTGAAAAGGGAAACAAATAAAAAATAAATTTGAGCGAAATTCCATGTAGCTGTAAAAAAGCTGTAGAAAATTTTATAACATATCTCAACATTAAGCGCTTAAAGAATGAACGTTTTAAGATAAGGATGAAAAATAAATAGCTTCCTTCTTTTTGTGATTAAGGAATATATATGTACATATATATGTCCAATACAGGATAAGATTAACTGTTAAAAATTCTTCAATAGTTGTTAGCTTGTTTGATAATTTCTAAAAGCATTTCGCATCAAATGTTTTTAATTTACACATACTACTGATTTTAATTAAATTTTTCCCTAAATGTAAATTATTTACACATAACGAAATAATAAATTTTAATGATTGTTAAGAATGACTTAGGTGAATAAATTACAATTTTAATTTAATACAAGTTATCATAATTTCCACTTTTAATGTGTTTGATTTTATACAGGTTAACAAATCAAATAGCCTGAATCTAATACTTTGAAAGGAAGGTTTTCAGAGTAAAATGCAAATTTTCCATTGTGATAAAATTCCAGATTAATTTTAGAAAACTAAAACCATAAGGTTACTGTAGTAGTCAAATTATTAGTACAAGTGACAAAAAATATTTTATAACGTCTTCTGGAAAGGAAACATATATAAACTTCATAAGTTTAATAAATTAACAAATGACAGTAGGAACAGTATATTAAACTTAAATATTTACAAGTTAGAAAATGTCATACGAGCAGTTTCCTTATTCAATCATCCGTAGAAGTTCATGTCTTTGCCTTAAGTTTTTCAATTAATTAATCACATTTAGCGATTGATTGTTAAAATGTTTTCTCTGCACAGGCTTCCAGGGATTCTTCACTCATTCGTCATCCGTTCCATCCATAGATGAAATTTCCAAGAAAGTGTGAATTATGTGTGAAGGCGATGCCATATCTGCCCTTTAAGTTAAACCCCCGTGATATTTGGTAAGTGCAAAATAAACGACACCTGCTTTCTCCCATTCATTTTTTAATGAGATAACAAAATTTCATTCTTCGATGTAATTATATTTTATGTTTGGAATGTTAGCTTTTGTGAATTAATGAATTTAATGTTGCTGCGAAACTTATATTTGAGGGAGGAAACAAAAGCTATATTTATTCTTCTGGTTTTTCTTCAGAGAATCTTATTTAAAAAAATCTGATGCTGACGTCACATGTCTTCCTTGCATGTAATGTTGAATTTTACGCATTTTTGCTGCATTTCATTTAAACTTATTTCCTCGAATTTCTCGTTCAATTAATTAACATCGCGGTAAGATAAAAATGCATAAGACCTCAAAATATCTTCATTAAAAATTGAAAGCTATAACATAACATAAAACATAAAACAGAGTCAAAACTGAGTTTCTACGAAAAAACAAGAAATTAGGCAAGCAGACAAGAAGGCAGATTTTTCGGTGCGCAAACCAGAAGTTTTTCTTCTGTCCCACTTGGCAAAAAGACACTGAAGGGAAGAAACTTACTTGACTCACTATTCTTATGTGTTTCACATGTAAACATATATGGCTGCTATGGTAAAAAATAGGCTTTGCTAAACTTAAGTAACTTTTAAATTGTTAATAATTCTATAACTATTGCATGCAGATTAACTAAAGGCCTAAAAACCTTAACCGGAAGATAACAACAACATAATTCAATCATTTATAAAACAAAAATTGCACAATTTAACAACATATAAGAATAAAAATGCTGAGCTCATCGAGCCAAGTAACACAGTGGGTACATATATACATATTTATATATTTCGATTCCGCCGATTGCAACAAAAAAGGGAGGTGCATATCTGCATGTTATAGCAGTCCTATGTACAAAATTTCAACGGTCTGAGGTTACTCGTTTTTGAGTTATGCGAGGTACATACATACGTACGTACGTACAGACGTCAAGGAAAAATCTCTTCTGAATACATTTTAAATCTATTTCATAATCCGTTGGAGAAAAAGAGTCTTTTATTCTCTCCTTACGTACATATGTCACTCAAAAACATAATTAAATTGCATTCGATAGTGATCAAAATGCATATTTTCGTTGAAATATGGTACCCGGATTTTTTCCTGATTACAAAACTTTCTTTAAAAGTAAAAAGGTACTTTTTTCCTAAGTAAAAAACAAATTTCCTGATTTATTCCACTGTTGAAAGAAAAATTCACGAAAAATTAATTTCACCATATATATCTTTAGAGAATCCAATAAACTGAACTGATTTTTAATTTTTTTATTTTTCTTTAACATTGTTAAGATGCATTTTTCTTCTGTCTTTTAAAAATGTGCCATTTATCATTTCTTTTTATATGCCAAAGAGCTCTTATTTTGATAAAAGTCTGTAATGTAAATGAAATTAAAACGTATTTATTTCTCTTGAGGTTAGAGAAATTCTAATAACAGAATAGAAAATAACTCTTTGGACATCTAATGTAATAAAAAAAATTGCTTTTAAATTGTTTAAATAATTTAAATAAATCGAATGTTATAAGTTAATTTATTAGCCATTAAAATACTTCATAACTAAATACAGACATATTAATGTTACTTAATAAAAATACACAACAAAACTTATCAGGTTTAATCGGTAATTTACCCACATCTTGTTTGTGTATTTTATATCTTTCACTGATTCTCATGATTTTAAGCAGAATTCGCGAAGGAAAGGAGTTTTGAACTTTTTGAATGATTTACATGTGAAATTTGATTAAAACATTGAACTAAATATGAGACAAACTGAAGTTTAAGGCTTTCAATCACTCATATTACTTCAACTGCATTTTTCTCTCCAAAACATCAAAATTGAATTCCACTTTTTGCTAACACGAAGGTTGAATAAATATGTAACTTCTTAAAATAAATTACTGTTATGGCTTGCCGTGTTATGATAGTCAAAAAGAAGGGGAAAGACAGCATATGTAATTAAATATGCTAAATATTTTTTTTCTCACTCACATTTATTGATGTCATGTAATGTTTCAAAAATTAAAATTCCCGAAATGAAATCTCTCGCTTTATTTACGTTTTCGATACTGACATTAAAAATGATAGAAGGTTTTCGGTATTATTTGAAAGACGAACAGTAAGAGAAAATGACTCACTCTTTACTTGAACACTATATTGGATGTTAGAGAATTCTATCATTTCTCTCTTAAATCATTCTCGGTCTAATAGCCTTAGGTCCTGTCGCTTAGACTAATGAAATCTTTGCAAATGAACATTGCCATCTTCCACCCGAAAATGCATCTGAAAATTTTCGCAGACAGCGCACATATTGGTGGAGGAAACTGGCATTTTCTGACATTTGGAATTGGAAGTGATAATTCCGCCTGAGGCGATTCTGAATGCTCATGTCTGGAAATGATTAAAGACTGGTGTTAATGGAGGATTTTGGATTGTATTAAAATTCAGCTCTAAATTTGTGCAACCTTCTAGCTAAGACGTAAAGCTTCTTTAGAATTATTTCTGACGAAGTTATTACTTGTCAATGAAAATAACTGACTGAGTGAATAAAATGAAAGTGTTTTCTTGCTATAAATGCTTAAATATTAATTCATGTACTGTAAAATAACCTACTATATTAAACATTCAGGCATCAAATGTAAATGATTTTTCAACTTAATTAAAAACAGCTTACGTAATTAAACTTAAATGTTGATTTTAAACTAGAAATTGCACATAGTTTTAATAACGTAAGTAACACGAAATCTCCAGTTTCTTTAAGGTATAACTATTATAAACAATAAAAGAATCATGCATATACTATGCATTTTAGCATCGTTAGTGATTTGCCAGGTCAGCCATTTCTCAGCCCAAGACAGAAGCAACTTTGGATAACCCGATTTGTCTGTATTGTCATCTGATTATTTAAGAAAGAATATTTGTGATATGCCTTTCTTTTCATTTCTTAGTTAGCACACACTACTGCACTGCTTACGATTGGAGTTCTTTTTAAAAAATCTTAAGACAAAATGGTAGAATATATCCAAATCCAAGGGCACGGAAAAGCACGTGTTTCTGACAGCAGGTCTTTCAAATTGGAACATTTCTATAAAAGCAAAAATAAGTGGTAGATCGGCAGATCTACCAACTGTAGTGGAAGTAATTTTTACTTATCAGTGACGAAGTAATCGAACAAGAAAATTGCACAAGTAAGTACCTGCAACAATGGCATGTTTAAAACAGATGAGCATAGAATAAACTGTTTGTCATTATTATTAAAAAATCTGATGTCTACACCACATGACTTCTTTGTACCTCATATTAAATAATACGCATTTTTTCCTGCATTTCATTTAAATTTATATCCTCGAATTTCATTAGAGCTAACTTTCTCATTCAATTAATTCAGGTCACACTTCGCGACAAGGCAAAAATACTTAAAACCTAAAAAAATTTTATTAAAAAGTTTAAAAATATACAAAAATATGAAACATAAATACAGTTAAAACAATTTAAAGAACTTCTTTTACAATTAAAATTAACGTTTCTGCGTAAAAAAAGCAATTAGGCCAGCGGGCAAGAAGGCAGATTTTTCGGTGCACACACTATGAACTATTTTTCGGTGCACAATGAACTGAAAGTTTACTTTTGGTCTCACTCGGCAAAAATATATTGAAGGCGTAGAAACTGAATTTATTGTGGACGCTATGCTGAGTCAATATATAGGATAATTTAAAAACTTAAATGGTAATTCCAGAATGGATTAAGCATAATTTAATTCGCAATAATAAAAGAAGAATTTACTTTGTTGTTGTGAAGCTTAGCTTCTCTAGATTGGCAACAAAACCGCCATTCCACTAAGTTTCAAGTGTAAACAAATATGGCCGCTATCACAACCAAAAATTAGGCTTAGGGCACTTCAAAAGCTTTAATTGTTGATAACTCTACAATTATTGCATTCAGTTTAACTAAAGGCATAAAAATCTTAACCGGAAGATAAGAACAACAGAATTCAATCATTTTAAAGCAAAAAATGCACAATTTACCAACATATAAGAATAAAAAAACTCAGCTTACGAAGTAGAATAACAGAGTGGGTATATATATAGATATTCATGTACTTTTGGTGTGACCAATTGCAACCAAAAGGGGAGATGCACAACTACATATTCTAGTAGTCCTATATACAAACTTTCAACGCTCTGAGGCTCAAAAATGTTTCCGTTTTTGAGTTATGCAAGACACATACATACATACATACATACGTACGTACGTACAGATGCCACGAAATATCTCTTCTGAATTCACGTTAAATCAGTTTTATAATTCGTTTGGGAAAAGAGTCCTTTATTCTGTCCTTACGTACAGATGTCAAGGAAAAACATAATTAAATTGCATTCGATAGCTGTCAAAATGGATATTTTCGTTGAAATATGGTACCCGAAATATTTCGTGATTACAATACTCCCTTTACTTTGTACAAGAAAGTAAAAATAATAGCGGATAGAAGTAAAACCCATTCGAACTATTTATAACAGAGATATTTAATAACGCTTTGGACAAACATTTAGATTTTGTCATCATTAGCTTTCAGTGCGCAAAAATGTCCGTTTAAAAAATTATGATGTTTCTCATGGATTTCAGTCGTAGCTAGATAGAATAGAAGATAACATTATTCTAGATAAATATTTTAAAATGTTATTTCATTTGACAATAGGTGTAAAAATAAATTTTTTGCATTAGTCATCAAAAATGCAAAATACATTTTCAAAAATGAAAATGCAGCATTTTTTGGCTTTGGAATTACCAAATCGATTCCGGTGTAATTTAAATAACTCTAAGGATCCGCTTAGATGTTTGAAGCTCTGTTGATTGGAAGTGATGAATATATAACTAGACTTATGTAACAAATACAACATATTAAATAAAATAACGTTGAGTAGCATAAATTTAGAATAATGAAAATTAAATCTTAAATCAAACTTAAATAATTAAGTGTTACGTGAATTTGCTACACAACATTTTTTTCTATAATGTAACATGAAAATCTTAACAGAAATGATGCTCTGCCAGAAGAGTAAGAATACAGGGGCAAGTTTATTTAGCATTGAGTAAATGGCTATCTTGCTCCGATGATGTCACACAGCTTCTATGATAGGTTGCTAAAATTTATTTTGTCAAAAGAAACCCTTCAGAGTTTTGAAACTTTACACAAAAAATAGTCGTACATCTTTTCACAGTGTGAATTAAAAGAAGAAACCCACAAGCGATATTTCACCACTTCGAAGTTAGCGCTAAACTAAACAATTAACAAATAAGAAATTGATGCTCTCTTCGGTCTTATAAAGTTTTCTCCCAGCCGTCGAGAGATTTCTAGTACTATCTGCCTCTCGAAATTACGCGAAGGCATATGTGGGCCGGATGTTGTTAGTTACATATAAAATCAATATCAGTTATTCAATTGCATTACTTAGCATGACGATCCAGGGACCGGACCAAAATGTCTCCAAGTTTGGTGACTGCTGACGATTTCTCACCAAATTTGGTGACAAAAATGAGTTTCCAAAACCGTTGCCAACTTGGCGATATCTCCCCAAATTAGCGAGATAACCATTTACTGAATGCTAAATAGATTTGCCCCTTTATTCTTACTTTTCTGGCAGAGCATCATTTCTGTCGAGATTTTCATGTTATATTGCGCAGAAAAGTACAACAGTTTCACATATAATTTCACTAAAATTATCTATGTACAAAATTCGTAACAATATTATTTTTATAAACTATAATATCCTGAAAAAATATATTATATAAAAGTGGTCTGTTGATTACAGCAGTGATTTTACCGTGTTTCATTTGCGCAAGTGGATTTATAAACAGAAAATGCGTTATAAATCAGGCGAAAGATATTTCTCAGTTGGAATAAATTTAATAAACGCTTCTGTATGATCTTGGGTTGGAATAAAACTGTCCAGTGTGAGTTGAGAACCAGCCGATACATAGCAAAGGTCGTAAGCTGCGGATCTGCATTATTATGACTGTAAACGAAATATAAATATTTTAAGTATGATTAATTCATTAATTGCCAATTTTTCGCTTGCTGTTTTCAGAAATGGTTTCCTTGTCAGCGCAGACACTGGAAGTAACTTTTCTCAAAGGGAACCTTTAATTAAAATTCGCATGAACTCAAAAGGCGGATCAAGATTTAACAAGCTCTTAAGAAAACAGTTTTGAAGTAAAAGTGTCGTTAAATATTTTAACGCATTTGAAAATAAAGCATTAGACAGTATATCGTAATATACATATATACACTGCTCAAAACAATTAAAGGATATTGTAAGTTTTATATAAAATAAAGATATAAGGGAATTTTTTTTTGCCGAAAATGGAAGAAGAGAATCACAAATGCAAATTTTTCTGATTTTCAAACTGTGGAGTATGCTAATTTTGAGTTCGACGTCAAAAACTTCGCTTCAGTGGCAGCGAATGAAATTTGACTTTCAACTGAATGAAAGACAATGAAGACAAGGATGATCGGCATTCAGTGACTGCTTTGTTTCGATGAGTACGATGTCTCAGCGAAGTCATTTAACCGATTCAGAAGCTTGGAGAGTTGTTGGTAGGTTAGAAGGGGGCCAAACTCAAGCCGAAGTAGCGCAAACCATTGGAGTGTCACAAAGTGTGATTTCCAGGATCTGGAACCGTTTTTTGGAAACTGGAAGTGTAGGCCGAAGACCAGGGCAAGGTCGTAGACGGGCAACAACGCCCAATGAAGATCGTTATTTAGTGTTAACGGCTCGAAGACACCGAAATATGAATGCTACTCTTCTCCAACAACACCTTCGCTCGGCTACTGGTAAGACGGTTTCAACTCAGACTGTCCGAAACCGGCTCCATGGTGTAGGTCTGTATGCTCGCCGACCGATGGTATGTGTTAGACTAACATCAAGGCATCGTCGCGACCGCAGGGAGTGGGCAACAGAGCATGTGAACTGGAGGAGAAATGAATGGAGCAATGTTCTTTTTTCTGTCGAGTCCCGTTTTTCTGTTCATCCTGATAAAACTCGTATTTTCGTCTGGAGGGACCGCGGCAGTAGGAATAATCTTGCGTTCGTGCACGAAAGCGTCAGATTTGGCGGTGGGGGAGTGTTGGTGTATGGTGGCATCTCCATTGACGGGCGCACAGACCTTTACATCATTCGAGATGGACCTCTGACTGGTCGCCGATATAGGGATGAGATCCTCAGACCTATTGTAGTCCCTTACGCTGCAGCAATCGGAGATGACTTCATTTTAATGGACGATTACTGCAGGCCACATCGTGCTAACCTGGTGGAGGATTTCCTTTTCGAGGAAGGAATCGTACGAATGGAATGGCCAGCGTGTTCTCCAGACATGAATCCAATAGAGCACGTTTGGGACGCTCTAGGAAGACGAGTTGCTGGCCGCCAACCACCCCCACAAACTCTCCAAGAACTGGAAAGAGCTCTTCTGGAAGAGTGGGACAGAATACCCCAACTCGTGATTAATAGCCTCATTGACTCCATGCCTCAAAGGTGTTCAACGTTGCTGGCCGTCCGTGGAAACCATACCCCCTACTGAAAATGATTTCCTTTGAAGAAAACACCTTTTCTTATTCTTTTTTCTCATATGCACAAATTGTGTTTTTTCCTTTTGTACACAAATGCGCAATAAAATGCATTTTTTCTTCCAAACATGTGTAATTTATTCTCATATAGCCTACTACGTCTGTCGACCATGCATCAATCAGCTAAAAAGTTTCCCAGCCACAAAATCCTCCTAAAACCGCAATATCCTTTAATTGTTTTGAGCAGTATATGTATATATAACTTAAAAGTTGCTATATTTTGTCTAATTTTGAGTAGTTTTATTTTTTGTTTTAAAAATCTTAAAAAATAAAATAAATAAATTTTAATCACTCGGATTAGTATACTATGTATATAATTCACTTCTTTAATACCGAGGGAGAAATAATTAGATGCATAAATTTAAAGTCTGAGGAACAAAGCTTAAACAAAGTCTGAAAATCAATCTCAGAACGCAATCATTATTTTCAACGTAAAATTAGTAACAACAATAGCTTTTATAACAAAAGATAACTCTTTAAATGAGGGTCATGGTAATTAATCATTGAATTAATGCTTATAAATAGACCATTAAATTCAGAAAAATTGTTAAAAGATTGAAAGTAAACAGTCATTACACTTAATTTTATAGTAATCCTATTATTTTAATAAGCTGGGAAATCTTTGAAGTTTAGGTTGAAGACTGATTTAGGTCAAAAAATTTTTGTTTTTGAAAGAATTTGCTACGTCTCGGAAATCAGTATTATGTTTTATATAAATAAACACAAATAACTTTTCCTTAAATTTTAATTATACATGTTTATGAGTTATTGATAAAAAATAAATTATTGTACAACATTTTTTCTGCCATTTGGTTACATTCCTTAATTTAAGTTTTCAATGAGTCAGCGATTGTTTGGAAACTGGAGACACGTTTGAGGAAGAAAAAAATTTGTAATTTAAAAATGTTTAAGACCAGTTCAATACCATATATAGTCTTAAGAGTATCATATATCATAGTATTAAGAGTATTACAAATTTTATGTCCTTTGCAGAGAAACTCTGTTAGAAAAATTCGCAATACAGATTTAGTTTTGTGTTTAGTTAAAAGGCATGTGCTCTTAAAAGGGTAATTCGAATTCTCGAGTAATTATTGTATAATAGTTATTGTTAATTCGAATAGTTATTGTCTTAAGTTAACAATAAATTTTATAGCGATTGTTCAAATATTGCTATGTATTTTATTTAACATTAAACATGTAAATATTTCTGTATATATATATGATTATGTAGTTTACTAAAGACATTAAGGCAAAAATTGCTCTTTTCTAATGTAAAGAATGTTTCTGGTTTAAATTGAATACAATGTTTTCAGTAGAATTTAAAAGTAAAACGCAACAGACTACACCATTAAGCCCTGATATGGAACTCAAATATTTTAATTAGAAAAAGCTTTCCAAAAGAACATTTTAAGCACGCCAAAAGTACATTTAGGAAAATTTAAAAAATTATAATTAAATATTGAAAGCATTTTGAATTCTGAAATGTACTGTTTTGAAGAACTATTCTAAAGGTAATATAAAACATGTAAAAATTGCTATATTATATGATTATGTAATTTACTAAAGACATTAAGGCAAAAATTGCTGTGTTCTAATGTAAAGAATGTTTCTGGTTGAATTGAATAAAAAAGACATTAATTAATGTCTTTAATTTATGTTTGAAGAACTATACATTTTGCGATATATCACTCTTTTTTGCACGAAATCATAAATTACAGTTAAGTTAATAATATGTTTATTTAATTTAGAAATACATAAATTGCTTGATGCAAAACATGTTATACTTAGAGTTTTAAAGTATTTGTATAATAACGGTATAATGTATCTACGTAAGTAGATAAACTGTCTACGTAATCTTTAAAGTGTCTACGTAATCTGTAAAGTATCTACGTAATACTTTACGTGCAGCATTTTAAAGATAAATTTATATTTTTAACCATCTCACCTTTTTAAATTAAATCATAAATTAAAGTTAATAATTTTTAATTTAATTTACAAACGCATACTTTATGAAAAATACGTTTCTTAAATATATTCATTATATTATCTGTAATTTCTATGCTGCACATTACTACTCTTGCTTTAACTAGTCTAGTATAAATATGCATTACGCGGTATTTCAATGAACATGAAATGAAGTATGCTGAAACAATAACTTTGAATTATTATAAATTGACAAGTGTACGATTGTATTTAAAATTTTGTTTTTGATGAATCACGGTAACATGAAATTTATGTTATTAGGAAATTACAATAACGAGAAAAGTTCAGATAGAGAATTTCTTCCTCTTTATTAAACTACATAATGAAAATGGAGGCATTTATTGAGCGAAAAAGTAGTTAATATTATTACCTGCTTGTAAAAACGACGAAACGCAAAATCACTGTATTTTACAATGAAATAAAGAGAGCAGAGGATAATTTGTTTAAATTTAACTAATTTTCATCTAACTGTCATTAAAACAACTTTTATAAATTATAACATAGCTTAATTAAAGTGAAGGAGACATTGATGAACTTTAAATAATCTGTTAAAATTCTAAGTTTGAAGTATCCTTTAATCGTATTCATTTAGCTAATTTTAGTCCGTTGTTTTTAATTATTAGTTTCATTAATAAAGTATGAGTTACTCAATGCACCAAAAACAAAGTATAACTTTGGATGTATTTTTTTTAAATGAACTTATATTGCGTATATTTCTTATTGCGTATATAGCACAGCAAAAATTATGTTAGTGAGCAAGAGTGATAAACTGCATGATGTAAAATAACGATTCCAACTGGAAATTCGTACATCACAATGCAAAGGATAATTTTTTAGCTAGTATACTGTCCTAACATATTACTAGCACACAGTCAAACCTCACCATAAAGACCTTCAAGGTATCGAAAGCTTTGAATCGAGTGTGTTATGGAACAAGCTATATTTCGTACAGACGTGTAAACAATGTCTGATGAATCACAGAAAAATCTGATTCTTGTCAGATTTAACAAAAATGTCTGTGTTTTTTAAAAAATATTTATATTAAATTAATTACATTTATAATTCTGCATAATAAGAAAATTTGCTTTTTCTTCTTTTTCTTCATCCGTTAAATTTCTTGCAGTTTGCATATGTTAAATAGTTTAACATAAAAGTTCAGACCTTTGCTTCAATATACATATCTCCCTCTAAAACACATATGTATATATTTGAATAAGTATTTTACACATAAAATATATAGAAACTTTAAAAGTGAATAATAAAAAGATTGACAAATTTATTTTTACCATGAATGAAAAAAAAAACATGATTTTCTGTTGATGTAATGCAGATTGCAAGAAAAGTGCATCATCATTTGTGTTCAAAAACTGAGAACATTCCATTGTATTCAGTTTTACGGTTTGTGTGAATAACAGCTTATTAATGACAAAGCATGTTATATTTGGCATCCACTGTGGCAGGGAGTTCGCTTCTGGTGTATTGCGTTTCATCCTCACCAGAAAAGAAGCTTCAGCCTCGGCTACTTTATTTTAATTTCTGTTACAGTATCTTCGTCACTTAAATCTGTATATGTAACAACATCTACATAACTCCTTGTGGCATTCTTCAAATACTGAAATTCTATTTAGTCATTATTTCGATTTTCTTCATTTTCATTAACACCCTTTGCTAAACCTTAACACCCTTTGTTATCTTTGCCAAAAGTAACGTGCGATAGTTACTTCTGTGACAAGTCACCAAGACTATTCTAGGACTGACATTGCATCAAGAAATGGAATGTTGTAAACTGCGTTGTCATACATCTCCAAAATATTTAAAGTAAGGTGCTCTCTCTGACGACATCTAAATCTGGTAATCATGCCTTGGTTCATAAATTTCAGGATGGAAGCACGTTCTGGGTGAGAAAACAGTTTTAATCAATTCTATGTTTTTGACTTATAGAGTCCATTGTATTGTCCAATGTAGCTGCCAATAAACGTTAGAACGTTTAAGTTTTTGATGCACTTTTTACAATAAAGCTACACCATAAATTATTTTCCACGAAAGAATTTTCAATCAAATCGTATTGCTATCAATAGAAGAATAAACCTCTAAAAAATTACTCAAATATACGACTTTATCAGTTTCATTATTTCCTCTGGGTTTCACTAAAGGGAAAAAAAAGCTATTGGCATACAACAAATTTTTAAATTAAGAAAATTATGAAATATAATTTTATCTTTTTTATTCGAGAAAATTCTATATATTTAAATTTTGATTTCTTTAAAATTTGAAATTTTTATTTTGTGCATTTTGTTGTTTGTATTTTTTTATCATAAAATTAAATATTACTGCTTATTAATTCGTGAAGCAGTTAGTACGTTTTCTGTATGAGGCGCATGACGCTAACACTTACAGCTCATATTAATTCCCCTAAGTTTCTATAAAGCCCAGCTTCAGTTACTTTTTGATTCTAAATTTAAATGCATTTCTCAATTTACGTACTATTAAATGTCTCCATGTTAAGCCTATCAATACTTATTGCAATAATTAAATCATTAACCTTACAAAATAAAATATAATTTGTTTGATCCTAATTTATCCATATATCCAATTATGGAATAGCGCCTGCAGTTTGATTTCCATGTTTCTTCAATAGGGTATGCCCGTATATATGCTTTCTAAAAGTGCTGTGTATATGTTCGCAACAATATTTATATGTGTATATGTTCGTTTTCTGTTCTATGAGCTCTTATTATTAACAGCTCGATTCTTGTTTTTTATTCGTTTCTGAGGACAGATCTTCGAATGAATTTCGACTGTTATTTAGTAAATGGGAGTTTTGAAAGAGCTTTCTGAAAACGGATGAAAACCGGATGCTTAAAATATATTATGGAATTCCATCAAGAGGAATCATCTATTAGTTTTGAAATGAGTCGTCCTTATTGAAGCATTCATTCGCCATTTAGAACAGTTATATGAATTTAATGGATGATTCATTCACAAAATATGTTGCCAAATTATTTAACTGAATTTTATATACATATTTTAAAAGGCTTCCGCTGCTGAATAGATCATCAATAGCTTGTGTTTAATCTATGGGTACTGTTTAAAAAATTGATCATATAAAGTACAGTTTTAGACTGCAATAATTTTCCGTTAATGACACGCTTTAGTAAATACGTATGAAATTCTAGAGGAAAATTATTTAGAAAAACATAATTAATACGCATGTATATATATATATATATATATATATATTCTCTTTTATGTCATCAAAATCGTTTCAGATGTCATCAATTTAAAATTTTAGAAACTGTTTATAAATATATTTAAACACAGTTTATTCGTATAGCTTTTAAGTCAGAAGAATGACGTAATAACATGCGCTTCCCATGTTAAATGAACGTTGCTAACTAGAAATGTTAAAATTCAAAATGTTAACCTAAGAAATTTCAGTTGTCATTTGTGCCTTAATATCAGGGATTTAGCACATCTTTCTCGGGTGAAAGTGGCTTATGTCATTGTGCCATACATACAGCGTGTCTCAAGAGTTGCCAAACTGATCTGTCATACCATGACAAAGAAGCTCTACATAGAAATGCCCGACAATGCATTGGGCGACGGCTAGAGGACAATGTTCCCAAGCGTAGAGGGAAAGGGAAAAGGATGTCAAAATAGGCTTTAATATGACTTTTATTAAAGAACGTAGTTAAATCATAGAAGGTATTCAAAATTCCTTCCATTCCCCACAATGCATGTTTCACAACGTCGACGCATGGACCCATTCGAAATGCGCCAGTGTGTCACGGACACGGGCAGCTGCTTCCAAGATACTGGCGATGAGATTCATGTCTCACGTTACAGTAGTTTCGTATACCATGGACTTCATACATCCGCACGGGTAGAAATCCAGGAAAGTCAGATCGGGAGATCGCGATGGCCAAGCGACTGGTCAGCCTCTGCTAATCAAGAGATCAGGATATGTCATATCGATATATTCCCGCACAGTGCTGCTAAAATGTGCAGTCGCTCTATCACGCTGAAAGCAGATGTTTCGACATGTAGCGGTTCTTTCCACAAAATGTCCATAAAGAATTAGTAAGTATACCGTTTCACTCTTCTCCTACAACGTCCTCGTCTGAAGTGAACATTTGACACTCTCCCATAAGCTTACGAACATTGCCGCCTAAGGTCACCTTTCGCATTTTCGGATGCACGTTCCTGTTGTAAATTTTGTTTGTCAGGGTATGACAGATCAGCATATTATGTTTGACATATATATACTTGGCAGTCCCCTTCCTCCAATGGATGACTTTGCATGACTTTGAAAATTGGTTTTTATCTGAACAGTATTCCGTTGGATGAGTAATAACTTATCAATCAGAACGCAATAGGCAGGTATAAAAATTTAATTTTTTTATATTTGCAACAAAATATTTTTATCTAACTAAATGTAAGGAAATCTGATAGCTTACTTTATTTGATTCTTTTCTCAAACTTAAACCCTGTTAAGAAGTATGTACTCAGAAATATTATAGTCAGCAGATTTTTAATGACTGTGTTTACATTAATGCATTTAAGGCAATGTACGTAGTATTTAACAATACGGAAAATACTGTTTTTTCGTCTATTATTTTAGCATTTATTCTTTCGGTTATTATCTAAACTTATTGCATAGAATCTTTGTGCCAAAATTAATTATTAATCTGAATCTGAGTTAAAAATGCATCGAGTAAATTTTTTCTTCGTTGCATTGGAATGAATGCAAATTCTGTCATGAAGTAGCAAAACATTTTATTGATTTCTTCTGCGGAAAAACATCATTTTAGGGCAGCTATTACAAAAAGACATTCTATGTGAGATGAACAAATAATAGACTGTAAGCCGCCGAAGAGCGCACAATGACCAAAAAGGCATTTTATCATACACGTCAATTCTCATAAAATGTGGTTACGACCTATATAAACGTAGTGTTACGGTGATGAAATGGCATAATTTAGATCGCCGTACAAGTTTAGATCCTGTAATGTGCCTCAAGATATATGTGTATCTATACACGAAAGCATTCAGGCTTTTCTTGCATGGGCATTTAGTTGATTTTTTTCTAAGCTTGAGATAACATGACATTTATTTCCCAATGAATAAATTATGCCAACATTCTTGGGCTGTATTTCTGTTTTAGAGTATACTTGTCTCCATAAGCCAGTTGATCGGCCAGTTTATTTATCAGAAATATTTTTTTCTCTTATTTGTATTTATAGAATGTGTTAATAGGTGAAAACCATTAAATATTCTCACTGATAGCAATGGTGAAGAATGGGAGACAAGAAAGAGAGTAAGTCCATCATCCGAACTTTTCATGGCCCTATATTAGATGATCACTTCTGAGAGATCATTATTAGATACTGACATTTCCCAAGGAACAACGTTTCTGAGAAATAAATGAAAAAACTTTCAGTGCCTTGAATTTACAAGTGAAGAATATTTTGTTTAACCTTTACATGGTACTGTGACATACCAGTACGTAAATTGTACAGTTGGGCTTTACTGAACTATGAAATAAGTTAAACTTTCGCGACATGTTTTAATTATTCAGTCACTCTTTAAGCAACAACGAATGATGTTGTTTGAAGAAGAGATACTTTAAATATTTGCATTGGAATTATGGGAGGAAAAGAGAAACTTCTTAAGTAAAATGATACCCAGTTTTCTGTGGCATAAATTTTACCAGCTAAAGGTTATTATACAATTTATGTGTTCCAAATAATACACATTTTAAGAAAATAAAGGTATAAGGTATAAATAAAAGCAAATTTCAAGCGTGATGAAAGCTGACATAAACAAAAGTAATGCATGATAAAAATGTGCTATCAGTATGGTCCCATTCTACTGAGACTAGTTGTGGGCAGCAGAAAATAGTTAAGAGTGAATAGAAGATGTTTAAGAACAGATAGTTGTATAAAATAGGATAGAGTTAATGAATAGACCTGGACAACAGAAAATGGCGATGAGAATAATTGTAGAAAATGGGTAATAGTTTGTGAAAAACAATTAGAAATTTTGTGAAATTATACTGTCATCTCAGGCACTGATTCAAGCAATCGTAGAATGTGCCACAAATGTTTCCACTTGATACCTGTGCTACGGTATGACACTCCACGTGTGATCAAATTGGCCTCTAGTTCATAGACCTACTAAAATGGGCTAAAGCGTCTGTTATGTCCTAATGTACACAGTCAGAAAGAGTTTACGATTGGCCATACAGCGGTACCTGCAGTTATGAGGCTGTTTGGAAAGCTGTAGGCCATGTGTGTGTGTGCCTTTTAGAAAATACCCAAAGTATATTTTGAAAAATAATACTAATGCCTTAATAATAATGCCTTACTTAATAATAATAATGCCTTACTTAATAATAATAATACCTTACTTAATAATAATAATGCCTTACTTAATAATAATAATACCTTACTTAATAATAATAATACTTAAATATATGTGTACATACATTTTACATATAAATTGAAAAATTAAGATAATTAGTTATTAAGTAGGAGCAGATTATATCCTAATTAATTCAAAATAATTTTTGTCCTGGTTTCTTATTGGCATTTTAATTTCTTTTTATTACTTTAACATTGTTTTCTTTATTAAATTATTTTAATTATAGTTAACGTTTCATATGACTCCTTTTACGTTTAATTTATTCTTTTTCCTAATTTGTTTGCTGAATTTATTTTTATTATTGACCAGATGTAATAAAGAAGTGTGCATCTGTTGAAAATATCTGCTACTCCTAGAAAATGATCAAAATAATTTTCAATTACTGTTTATTATTTATTATGTTGTTTTGCTTTTGCTTCAGCTTTAATTTTTATTTTAATATTATTTTTCTTGTCACTTTAAATTGATTTATTTATATTAATTTTCTTTTGATTATATATATATAAATATATGTATGTGTGTGATGATTTAATTCGTTGTGGATGATTTGATCTTGCTTGAGAGCTTGATTAGAAAAGGCACCAATTCAATATTTCATCATGGTCGGGAAAACTGTTGCATAGATGGCAGTTTTAGAAAGCACAACTAGCTTGAGGAGTTAAAATATCATTTTTATTTCTGGAAGAAGAATTTTATAACACATATCTTCTTAATTGAAACAACACTAAGGGTGCTAAACTCACTACAGAATTTTTATATATGCTATATTAATAATTTTAATGCATCTTAAGCAATGAGAATAAAGAGCTTAGCTAAGAGATGTGATTTAGCAGGGCAATGCGAGCGGTGAAAAAGGAAGCGCACAAGGCAGCTGAAGTATTTTTAATCGGAAATTCTTTGCCTGAGTTTTAAATGATAATTGGATAAAAACTCACATCACTGCTGATCTTTGCAGAGAAAGAAATGCTGCGTCAATGCAGATGGGAACGGAGTTGCATTTATATTAGCATCATAAATTTAAAGGTCTATTCTCAATTAAGTGTCTTCATGTTTTATTTCTTAAATATGTGCAAAGGTTGCTTAAAAAATGTGGTAAAAGTATTAAAATAGATTGCAGAAACGGGAATAAGCTGATTTTGTAATCCAATGTGTGTGCGTAAATATCTTGTTGAGCTGGTAAGGCATTGTTCAGCGGTAAACAGAAGAGCTCTTCTTGTGTAAACCATCATTCCTCGCATATACAGGGTGTATTTGAAGTGCTTCAATAAACTTAGACGGATGATAGACTCATCAAGTCGAACAAAAGATACAATGGAACATGGGGTGACAAATGACGTTTAAAGGGTGAAAATCGAGCAAATGCGTCTGGAGACGGACAAACTGAGACAAGAAACATTCCAGAAAATTATTTATTGCTCAGAATAGGTACAACACAGCTCGTGATGTCCAGAGAAAGCAAAAATTTTACAAAAATTGTTCAAAGTGTCGACAGTGGACATTATCACACAGAGTACATCGACGGAGAAACGACTGACGGACACGCTCGAACATTGCGGGAGTTTCCTGGATTTCTGCTGCAGCTGTCACAATACGCGCTACTACTTCTACTGGCGTCTCATAAATGAGGGATTTCATCTGTTCCCAGAAGAAGAAATCCAAAGGTACTTTTTGTGCTAATATCCGCGGTCTACACTTTGAACAATTGTTGGAAAATTTTTGTTTTTCTTGACATCACGAGCTGTGTTATACCTATTCTGAGCAATAAATAATTTTCTGGAATGTTTCTTGTCTCATTTTGTCCGTCTCCAGACGCATTTTCTCGATTTTCGCCCTTTAAACGTCATTTGCGACACCATGCTCTGTTGAATTTTTTGTTCGTCTTGATGAGTACTATCATTCCTCTAAGTTTGTTGAAGCATTTTAAATACACCCTGAATAGAAAGAGCTATGCATCGCTACATGAAAGCGAAGCTCTTCGACATGCAGATTATCGATGGGACAGGATACAAAGACGGAAGAGTTGCTCAAAGAAGGTATACAAGAGGGCATATCGGTGAGGTCAAAGCCCGTGTAACGATGTACACTACTTGAAATTCCCACGACAACGGTCATAACAGAGCCCGCTATCAATTCAAAGGGCCATTTCTGCAAATATATTCCACTACAAAATATGCTGATTAATATCCCGGTATGTGCATTATGATGTATGCATTTCAATGTATGGTTTATGAAAATCTTCATTTATATTAGACAGCCTATCATTGTCTAAAAAAAAACTCGCAATTTTATCTTTTATATATTCGCATCAGTTCTGCAGCATCTCGAGGGACTTTAATAGTTTACGTTATCCTTTAGTAATTTCTAATATGTATGCGTATATATGTATATAATCAAGATATAATAATTGAATAATTCAGTCGAAATATTGGTGATTAATAATCTGACAGGAAGAAAATGCATCAAAATTAGAAAAAAATATATTTCGATATAATACTATAATAAAAATATAATAAAATAAAACGAATAATTGAACATTTTTTGGACTTTTACGAGGAGTAGAAAAGTTCTCGACAGAACCACGTTTCTCAATTACATGTGGAGAATTATAAATCAAAAGATGTGCCAAATAAATTAAATTTGACACAGGTTTTGAAACATCATCCTTTTGAAATAATCCTTTTAAAATTTTAATTATCATCCTTTCACAATAATCTTTTTAAAGTTTTAACTATAATAATTTGGCACATTATTCTTTTAAAATAATGTAAGAAGTTAAGGTCGCTAAAGTTTCTTTGTGATACAAATAAGGAATGGAATAAAGAATACAGTTTAGAGAAAATAATTCTTTTAACAAATCATCAAGATATAATCTGTTTCGACCTGACTCAAAAGGAAGAATACTGTATAAAATTTACACAGCATAAAATGATAAAAAGCAACTGAACAACTTAGAATCAATAAGCTAAATTATTATTATTTAAAACTGTTAAAAAGTTATTGCAAATTAAAATTAATTAAATACTAACGTCAAAATTTAAGGACATAAAATACCTTTTTTTTTAATTATAAGCCTAAATTGTGAGAGACTTCAACAAGCAAAAGGCTGAAAATTAGGAAAACAGTTAATTTAATAATAAATTGCAATGAGAATTCTTTTAAAAGTGCTTCTTCCTAATTTTAGGCCTTTTGCTTGTTCAGATATTTCACAACTTTGCTAATATTCTTAAGAAAATCGCATATATATATATATAACGAGATACGATAGCTGCTTTTAAAAAAATAATTGGCGACCTCAAAATAAACTTCCTAGATTTGGTGCTTTTCCCCTAAATTTGTCTGTTCTCCCAAATTTGAGATATTTCTGTGTTATAAGAACGTTACATGAAAAGGTCAACTAAAACTAAAATTAACCAGTCATAGCTTAGCAATACTTTGTACATGTATCTAGTATAAATACTACTTCACGAGGCAATTACGTCATTATTCTTCAATCCTTTCCCTAGCTTCCATAACTGCTAACGTGTCTTCGATGCCCTGCTTGTCCGCCTAAGCCGATGTCTTCGCCGCTAACCTACGTATATAAGAAATTATCGTAATTGCTTATGATTAAAATTATATTGTCTACGAGGAATCAGTCTAATATGAATGGAAATAAAGATGATAATTAGTTGAACTTGGTTTGGTATCAATATACGTCTTTGGCACTCTGACATTTCGACTGCCAGCTTTTAAAATATCCGGAGTCCTTCTACTCATTAAATCATCACACACACACACACACACACACACACACAAAATTTAAATAAAAGAGACAAAAAAATATGTTTAAATAAACCTCAAGTTAAATCACGTCCTGTAAGCTGCAGGAATTTAGAGTTAATAATTATTTAAAATTAAATAGAGCTATAAAGTTGTATAGGAAGAAATTCGATCGAAATAACCTTATTCAGAAAATTAAAAACCATTAATTTCTTTTTAATGATATATCAAGGCGATTATTTTTAAATTACAGCATTCTGGTTTACAAAAGGAAATTAAGAGTAGAACAAAAAAGATGGTATATACCTATGTATTATGTATAAAGATTATTGTAAAATAATTATAATTTATAAGTATATCTTATTAATAATGAAATATTGAGAGTTGTGTTAAAAATAATTACTGTTTATTAGTGCATTATCTAGTTACTAGTAGTGCATAGACAGCAAACTTAAGAAAAATAAATACACTGATTTAATAATTTAGAATTCTTTAATGATTATACGAATAAGAATTGAAATGATAAGCTTATTATCAAACAAATTTTAATGAGCTACCTGTGTAATAAAACTTTGTAAGCTAATTTCTTAATTCTATTTTTGTAAGTATGCATGCATGTGTGATTATTTGAGAGCAATTAAAGATAGTCTCAATATTTTTAATAAGTTTCGTTTGCGAGAGACTTTAAAGCTGATCCCATTAGTGAAACAAATACATTGTCAAAAATTTATTTCTCTTTGACAGGAAAAGAGATTTCACATTTCATTCACTGTTTATCCGCAACGTGAAATAGTTGGAAGCGAATACTTCCGTTGCATTTTCTCCTGAAAAATTGATATTTTATTTTTTGATGTGTCGTTTCAGGAAACCCATTGTGTCCCGCCGGATGGAAAGGTACTTCTCTCGAGAGACCATTTGCGTGTGAACCTTTTTTATCTAAAGAAAAGAAGTATATGAACAGCTTCATCTATACTTGAACAAGGAACTCAGAACAAAAATTCTTAAAATAGCTTTGTCTGAAATAAAAAGATACGGGAAGATTCTGCAGCATCCATGTATCTAGCGTAGAAATTTAAAGGGTCTGGAATAAGATATCTTCTGCAGTTTAGATTAAACTACTGAGCTCTTTTAAGGAATCGAAAAGTTCTGAAAGAATTCAAGAGAGGAAACTTCAAATGAAATAATGAGAAATACAACTATCAAATAACACTGGAATTTTAATGGTGCATATAATTTAATTCTTATGATTTCATTACTGGCGGTACTCTAATTGGTTTTCTTAAAGATATTAAGAAAGTAAATATATATTTGATGGAAAAGTGTTATGGTGTTATATTTATAACAGCCATGAATGTTTAGGCCTTTGACTTGCTCCTGTGAATTTGGCTCGTTTACAGTGTCAGTGATGTAACAATTACGTCAGGAATATTGATTAGAAAGCAGAAGAGAAACACGCCAACTAAAACGTAAAATTAGTAACACAACAAACTTGAGTTTGGCGTATATTTAAGATCTCAATCAATTTCGAGGGCAAACGGGTCCCTCTTTATCAGCAGCAAAGAAATCTGCAAGACTGGAAAGCAGTGGGCGTAACGGTCGTATTTATACACCACAATAAAGCAAACTAAAGGAGCGCCATCTATTGGCAACATATTAACGAAATTCAAAAATTAAGTTAATAGAATTTTAAAGAGTTAGGAAGTACTGAATTGAACTTAAACTCATTAACTAAACAAAATAACTCTTTGGGAATGTGAAAAGCGTCAAGAAAATCCAATTCAGCAAGTTTAAATCTACGTCAAACTTAACGTTGTTGTGCTGCTAATTTTATATATTGATTAGCTTTAAATTTATTCAATTTTTCCTAAAGCCAATTAACCATTTTTGTTCAATAAATTTAATATTAACAAAAGCACATAATTCTAATACTGAACCCTGTTAAGTAAAAACAGAAATGAGAATGTTTCGCACAAATTAATAGATTATATGATACAGTAATCTTACTATTCACATAGCTTTGGAAGTGGCATTTAAATGTATTACTTTGAAATAGCGATAAAGGTATATAAATGTTTGTTGTATTAAGAAAATATATCTTCTACTCACGCGGAACGTCCAAAAAAAAAACTGATATTTCTGCCTAAAAAAGGAAAGTATCTTGGCTTATCTTAGAATATACAAATTAAAGGTATTTAACATGTTAACTTATTTTTTTATCTACATGGAAGATATAAAAACTTAAGCTGTGTGAGTTTCTTTCGAATTTAAACTCAGCGAATATTAAAACATTCTAAAGTGAACATAAATGTTTCTCCAAAATTCGTTCATCATTCATAAGAATAAAACAAATAAAATTTCAATGAAATATATTCGTGTTTTACTTTTCATCAGTTTAATAATTTAAAGTATAATGGGGTATTTAGTGTAAAATGTTTCGAAAAACCAAATACAATTTTTAAATAAGAAAAATATAGGTTTGGTTTATTAAATAAGTCAAAATGTATTTTTATTGATTAAATTTCGATAGTTTAAGGAAATAAAATGTAATATGATCTTTGGCATAATATAAATAATTTAAGAAAAAAACAATTTATATGCTTAATACATCAAAACTAGTACTAACATAAATAGGTAACTTCGAAGTATATTTATATTTCTGAAAAAGGTACACATGTAAAGTAACGCCAAACAAATAAATAAGCAAAATAAATATATTTCAAATATTTCACTTAATATCTCATAATAAATTCAGCATTTCAATACTGTAAAAAATGCAGAAAGAAGATTTGCTGTTAAATTTCTTATGTTGAATGATCTTATATTAAATTTTGCAATGTTAAAACTAAAAATAACAGTGCATCTTGAAGGTAATGCAAAAATAATTCACACAAAAACAGTTTATATAACTGAGGCATTTCCAAATAACGCAACAACGTTTTCTGAAATGTATTTTGTTTTATTTGAGGAATAATTTTTTATGTTAGACTTAAAAAAGTATAAAAGCTTTTCGTGAAGAAGAAAAGTTTGCAACTGCTTTAATTTTTAAATCGATTCCCGGTTTTTAAGCTAAAATAAATATACGAAAGGAAATTGTTTCGAGACTTATCTTAGAACTGCGGAAGTAAGTTTTTATAACTGCCCAAAGAGATGGAACTTCTAAAATATTTTAAGCCATAGTCTCTAAAAGTTACATATATATATACAAGAAAATGCATAAATATCACCCAACCATTGCTACATTTATTTTTGCTTTTATGTTATTTTATATTTCGTTTTTAATAAGAGCATAATTTTTTGCTGCTGGAAAATCAAAATGGCTCTAGAGATTACTTTCGAAATTCTTCTGCCATTGAGATGAAATCATTTCATTAAAATATAAAATTCATGGACTCTCGAAATCTGTTTTTACGTGATAAAGCTATCAATAACGATATTTTTAACCTGAAAAATGAATAAAATCTTAGTACAGCGTATATAAATCATTTGAAGTTTGGAGTACATATTTTTAATTCAATTGATGTTTTTGTGAGACTAAAAGAAAGTTTTGTGCGTTTTGTGTTTTATAAAGGATAAAAAGGAAATACTGAGGATTTTTAATCTCTTTCTTTCTGCTCCATCCGCCTCTTTGATTTCAGTCAAGTAGGATATGATGTTTCAGAATTATGCGTACCATGAAATGCGGTAGATTTTTAAAACTGCTTTCATTCGGTAACAAAGATAAGTAGCTTAAACTTGTTGGCTCATGATATTGTATTGGTATTTCAGAAGGATTATATTTGAAATGAACACAATGTTGATGAAAATAAATCTTTATTAATGATAAATCATTTTGATGTTCTATTTGTATTGTTCCTATAGTATGTGAATTTGTTATATCAATAATAAAATGAAAATATATTTTTGTATTAAAGGTATTACATGTTGATTTAATGTCTTATTCAACATTTTCCAACATTTGGCTGGGAATGCAACAAAACCATTCTTAATGGTAACAAATTTATAAAACAAAAGATATCAGCAATATCCAAGTTTGGCAATTTCATCGAAATAGGTATAATTTCAGAATTAAGTACGTGTGTGAAAGTGATCAAATTTTTTGTACTTGTCCTTTTGTTAATATCTTTTACACACGTAAATTAATTTTTCGTATATTTCTGCCATAGTAACAACACAAATTTTGAAAGTAATAATAGCAGTAACTTAAATTTTTAGCAGTTTTAAATTGTGAATAGTTCAATGCGTTATCAGTTTATGAAAAAACTCTATAAATTAGTCCGGATAAATAATATAAATAATTAGTCCAAATAATTAGTCCGGATGAGCAGAAAGAAACATCAGATTTATTTTAATTAACAGTGTATGAATAGCAAAACCAATAGCCATAGATAACTTATGGAGACTCATAGCTTAGACAAATCCTCTTTAACAAACGAAAAGTATCATTGGTTACCTTGTAGGTTCCACCCTTTTATCTAACAGCTGAATGTGTAGGAATCTCGTGATTAGCTAAGCGAATAATCGCTTTAGTTCAGAAACAGAGACGTACACTCAAGAAGGGTTAATTACCCTTTATTGCTCAAAATAAGAATGAACACAACCGGCCCCTTTCTCAGGGAGTACAGCAAAGCTTCCACTTAGACTTCGAGTTCAAAATAATAAGAACTAAGTCTTAACTAATGTTTAGCTAAAAAGATATAGCCGAAGCTATCAAAATTCTAAGTAGTTGGCCCCTAAATAACGAATAAACTAGCGAAGCTATCAAGAGCCTGAAATACGGTGGAGCGTAGTAACAGCTTAGAGAGTCGTAACCAACACTCGAACGCGCGCCAGTCAGAAACCCTGGGCAAAGAATATATATTGTTGAATATGTATAATGAGAATATGTATTGCGATATGTATAATGCAAGTTCAACAGCCAATGCAAATGAAACTTTACCTAATATTTCATCATTTCCCAGGTCAAAGAACGATTCATCTTAACCCGTGTTCCTCAATTTCCTGTACACGTGGCGGAGGAGGAAAATATCGGCCAGGTCCGGTACATCACAGAGGAAAACTTCTCGCCAACAAGTTCCGTCGTCAAATCCCTTGGCGCCAAATCCCTTGGTCCCCTTTTATTTCTAGCGGAAAAGAAGACAAACTGGTTTACATTACGTCTATGAAGTCTTTCCTTCTTTACATAGAAGTTCTTTGCCCTGGGCTCTCTCTGGAAGTCAATGGAACTTCGACTTAAATTCTGCTCTTACACATTTCCATTAAACGCGATGCTAAAAACACAGTCTGGTAGGATACTGGAAGCTGAAATTATGAGGGAGAGGAAAATAGCTTAAACTAAAAATAACTGTTAAAAACTTAGGATAAATCTTACAACCTCACATAATAAAATCTAATCGCAATTGTGCTAACTCTGAACTGCAGTCTCTCTGAAATCATTCAAAACTAAATGACAACTGGCTGCCTGAGCCAGTTTTTTATATGTAATCGTCTGAGCTTCTGGAAGCTTTAGGAAACTCTGCCCTAAAGCTTCAAAAATGCATTTCATCGAAACTTTCAGAAAGCTACCAAGCTGGAGTCAAATCGCTAAATGTCGTTACCTTGTCAACAAAAACAGTTACTAATGCTCAGCAAGAGAATTTTCCTCCATATTTCAGGTTGAGTTGAACTCATTTTACAATTTAAAGATTTCTGGATTCAGAATCACAATTCTACAACTTTAATTCTACAAATTTAATTACAAAAAAATAAACATTAACCTTTTTAAATAAAATGCGACAAATACGTAAATAGGAGCAATATAGTATAATAGAGAAATGCTCAGAAACATTAATGCAAACAAATGGACTAAAAATTATTATAATACATACTTTTTTCCTGTTTCTGCCTATTTTTGTTATTGAGTTCGTGACGCATTAGAAGGTTGTTTCTAGAGCGAATAACAAAATAACATTAAGTCTCAACTCATTTTATCTTATGACTGAAACCTGACTAATTTGTCCTCTATCTTTGCTGAAATATACATGAAGGAAGAGACTAAAAATTTATCGAATCCTAAGTTCGCTTTGCGAAAAAGGAAATATCAAATTAATATCACAATACAGAAATGTGTGATATTTCGAAATAATATTTCATATTAATAAATTAAGCATAATAGTTTGTATTGCTAATGCCCATAAAATCTAAAATTTTATCTATGTAATTTGAATGAATTGAAAGTAATATAAAACAATGCAGTAGTGTTTAAAAATTGAATTAAATTTAACACATTTTAAATATCTTTCATTCCATTTTTAGTAAATAAATTTAATTTCCAATATGTTATAAATTAAGTAACTGGTGTAAAGAAAAAAATTAGGCACATTTCAAATCTACAATTTCTTTTTGGTTTATTTTCGGTTCGTTTTCCTGAATATTTTTAATCCAAAATTATAATTCCCAGAAATATTACTATCTCGGGTAATGATCCTCTTCCTGATCTCATTCTGAATTATAATACTTTATGCAATCTTATTTATGAAGCTTTTCTTTTAGGTTCTATTTGAGCAACTGTTTCTTATTTCTTGACGGGGAAATTCCTATTTCAGGAAAACCAATATTACTTGTTCAATTACAAAAGTATGCCACGAAGTAAAAAAGAATCTAAGAAAGAGAATTTTTATCTAATTCATCTTCTCAGTTATAACGTATGGAATGTTATACGAAATCATCCATCAATAATAGTATTATGTTTTTAAGTAACGCGAAAGATACTCTCAGATCAATTTAAGCATTAAATAAAATTTCAGTTAAGAAATTTGACGAAACGGATTTATTCAATGAATATTTTATTGAAGGTTATCTTTATAACACATAGCTTGGGTTTATTTACATAAATATGTTCACTATATCCTATTTTTGTACTTTGAGGTGTTAAATTAATAATACGCCACACAAAATTACCAGTTACTTGTGTGTGTCTAAAACACAGGCTTCCGTCGAACTGTTATAACTTCTAATAATTTAATTTATCCTAAGAAAGGCTGCAGCCTTTGTGTAAGAACAAGACAGTGATTCAAAATTCTAACTTGCTACACCAAAACTATCTTTATTCTAGTATTAAGATCGAGACCAGCAATGTCTTGAAGTGTCGCCCAGACTACGTATAGCGAAGCCGACTATAATACTGAATGACCCGGGTTCGAATCCCGGGGAAGGCATGAATGTAAATTATCCGTGCCTTCATAGGATGTAACGGCGGCCGCTCATTAGGTGGCTCCACAATAAATGCCTACCACTTCCGGCCTTAGGAGCGGTCAATGTCGAAAAGGTAAGTGCCCGCAGTAAAAAAAAAGTGTGTCTTTGAGTCACCAAGAGAAAGAGAGAGACTTTCATCGCTAATACACTCTCGGCGGAAATCTCCCAACTTTATAGCAAAACCGCTTGCCAATCAAATCTAGCTAAATTCTGGAGTGAGTGAATCTGGTGAGTAAATAGGCAAACAGGAATGATGCGAATTAAATGGCATTTGATTAGGTAAGCTTAAATATAAATGATACAATCTGACAAAGTTGAGAAACTACTACTTAACTACTAATATATCTATAACGTTTAGACGCTCGTGTCATATGTTCGAAACATTGACTGTCTATGAAATAGAATTTATTTCAGAAACAGATTAACGAAACCGCGCTTATAACCTTAATCTTCTCCTGTACGTCACTATAAGCGTATCCAAAATACAGGGTGTTTATAAAGTCCCGGACCCATTTTGATGTTTAATAACTTATAAAATAATAAAGATAGATTAAAATTAATAACATAAATAGTTAGATAGACTCGAAAAGTTTCATGATCCTTGTCAATGAACTTCCACGTATGCCTCCTTCGTCGCACGGATAATATCAAGTCCATATTCAATTTCACGCCAGGTACCGGCAAGCATGTCGACATCTACAGAGGCTATTGCGGTTGTAATTCTGGTTTTAGGTCATCAATGTTCGACACTCTCCTCCTGTAAACGTTGTCCTTTACAAATCCCCAAAGGAAAAATGTCCCGCGGCGTTATATCAGGTGATCTGGGTGGCCAAGAAATGGGACCTCTTCGCCCAACCCATCTTCCTGTAAAATGATCATTCAAAGAACTACGAACGATGGTACCCCAATGAGGTGGTGCACCATCTTATTGCGAAAAGACATGTGGCTGAAGCTCTTCTAGTTGTGGAATATACGAAGTTTTCCAACATGTCTAAGTATACGACTGATGAGACCGTCTTATCTGTAAAAAAGAAAGGCCCAATGACTCGGTCGTGCATTAGTCCACACCACACATTAACCTTTGCCATACCCATAACACCATTAACCATAACATTGCAATAGTTGCCAAAAACAAAAGAGAGAAAAATGCAATTAATAAGCAGACGATATTTAGAAAAGTACAGATATTTAGACTGGAAAATGAAATTATCTGAAATGAACCACACGCGCAGACGATATTTACAAAAGTAAAGATATTCAAACCTGAAAAGGAAAATATATAAGTTATTCCATCAATAAATGCCATAAGTTTGTTTATATCTTCATTATTATATGAGTTATTAAACATCAAAACGGGTCCGGAGCTTTATAAACACCCTGTATATTTACAATACAAGCAACAACTTAGCAAAAGTCTGAACATAAGTCGAGAATCATAAAAAATTAGTAATTTCTTTCTCTTAAAACATACTGGCTCAGTGACTATTGTAGAATTCTTGCTAATACTTTCGAAAAAATCATTGGACTGCAATCAGTAATCATTTAAGTAAAACATGCTTAAATTCATACCACCATCACTAAATAAATGCCCTCGCCCTTTCCCCTCGAAATTTTCAACCAAGATTACAATATTTTACTACATTTACATTCTCGAGTGTTAATTATTGCAATTACACCACAGTTTGACATGTTAATACTCAGAGATCCAATATATTTGAGAAATGATGGTAACCATGTCTAGAAAAGTACATTTTAAATATAGTCTGTACGACGCATCAGTTAATTTGCTGATAAATTAACTGATGCAAGTATTTTGGAAAGTTAATTTAAGACACAAAAGATAAGTCACTCAAGAATGAACTTTAGAAAGTTAATTTAAAGCACGAATGTTGAGTAACTGACGCAATTATTTAGTTAGTTAATTTAAGGCACGAAAGCTGAATAACTGACGCAAGTATTTCAGAAAGTTAATCCAAGACACAAAAGTTAATTAATTGACGAAAGGCATTTAAAAAGTTAATTTAAGGCCTGAAAGTTGAATAACTGAAGCAAGGTTTTAGAAAGTTATAACTTTTGTATACCAATCACATTAAGGCAAAAATACACCTGATGTAGCTAATATCATACTTGCTTTAAATATTAAAAATTACATCCATTTGCTTAGATCTTTAAAGCTGAATTTATGCAGGTTTCGTTATCTGTACATATTTATATTTCAGTTCAGCTTAATTACAATTATTTCAAAATGTAAGTACGTGAAATGCAAACAAAATGGCAGAGGTTGTTTTCTCAAAATTTAAAATCCTTAATAACTGAGATATAAAAATATCTATAAAAGCTTTAATGTGCCAGAAAACTTTCAGTGCGTTATTAAAATTTCCGCTTCAATTTGTTCAGTTTATTCATAACTGCAATCAAACTGAATTTTAAATTCAACACTAGCAATTACTTAAAATTACTGAGAGGAAAATTATGTGAACGGACGTGAATTTTTTCTTCCAGTATATCCCCAAGTCACCCCTCAGTGTTACTACTTCAAGGTAGGTTGCTTTCATATAATCAGGCATACTAAATGCTTTATTGTTATTTATGTAGCCCTAGAAAGCACATTTATAATTTGTCTTCAACTGAGTTATAATTTGTGTTCAACTCAGCAGCGACATGTGAACAGGTTTCCAAAAAATATCATTGTAGAGATTATAGATGATAAATGTGAAGTGAAAACATTGTTTCTTTTGAAGGATAAACAAACTTATAATATCTAAGCCTTTTTCTTTGTGAAGGATAAACAAACGGATAATTTCTTGAAGCTTAATAAAAGCTTTGGCTGTACAGTCTGTGTAGTCTTCTACAGTAAAGAATTTTACAAAGCCATGAATAGATATTATCAAGATGCCAGTCATACATGAAACAATAAATAGTTGCTGCGCAGTTATATGCAAATAATTAAAATTTTGCACTTGTTACGTATCTTTGCCCCGTAGGAATAAGAAAATTTCTCAGCTATGAAGAATATTATTACTCCACGTTCGTAAAAACTAAATTCTGAGAAAAATAAAGCATAAAGTTAACATTTTAGACCGTATAGCATTTATGTTTTCAAATTTCAAGTCATAACCTTCTTAAGAATTTTAAAAAATTACAGACTTGCAATATTGTGCGAGACACTCATATATCCGTTATTTAAAGTTATATTAATAAATTTTAATAATGCCTGACTTCTTAAAAACTTTTAATTGTTACGTGGATATAAAAATTAAAATCTCATAATCCTTAGTGTCACTTCAATACTATATATTTGGCCATAGAGATAAGATCACGCACTTTTATATTTAAAAGTCTCAAATTAATTTCACAAGTTCTTATATTGTTTGATAAGTGATGGGCTGCTAAACATTAATAATCCACCTTGGAATATGTAATTCATTGCCTTAGATAATGTATTTTGTAGTCGACTTTTACTAATTTTGTCTTTTTAATATTTAAATGAAAAAAAATTACTCATTAAATGATAGCACGATAAGAATAATAAATTTTGAAACTAGAAAGTTAAATGACATTTCTTCCTTGCTATCCCTTTCTCACTGGAGCTCAGGCTTTGCTAAGTAAGTAAAAGACTAACTTTTGAAGATTTAAGATAGTGCTTCAAATTATTGTAGCCTCATCCCTTATTTTTATTGGATGGCATAGACCTTTAAGTAGATGGTTTTTTAAGTGGATGGCATAGACCTTTAAGTCATAATTTCACATGTACATATGGTTTAAGAACAGATATTACGATTTAATATTAATAGCAACTTAGAAATTCAATGAGTTATAATTTATGTAACTTGGATTGCAGAAGTAGATACAGTATAAGCACGTATAGTTTACAATATCGTGTATAAAACTGAATGTGCGGAGTTCTTTTTTCTTGGGGTGCAGAGTTTGCCTGTTATGCCTCGTTTATATTCTTAGCCACTATTTTTTAAATCGCTATTAGCTTAGCAAAATATTAAAAACAATCAACAAAGATTAAGAAAATCAACCTTGAAAGTGAATTTAAGTTTGGAAAAGTGAGTAATTCCTAATTAATATCTTTGTTCTCAATTCCTTAGTTGTAATTACGCATTTTCGTTAAATTTTAAAAGAAGCGTACAAATTAAAGAAAAAAGAGACAATGTACCATTTCAATTAAATATACTGTGAATACTATTGTTCCTTTTTAATTTGTGATTTATTAAAGCATACTTTTCCTAACCGAACACGCAATCTGACATTGCTTGTGGCTGATACTGTTGCTAAATTATCAGATAACTCACTTATCATCCCATCACTTCTGATATATTGTTTGATAAGAAAGATGTAAGACATGAATTAGAAGCAGCCTAAGCTAAAATAAAAGCTTTGGTTGTGCAGGTTCGCCTTTCTCCAAATAATATGGTTCAAAATTTGAAAATAAATAGCAATCAATTCATCAATTGCAAACTTGAGAATTGCAGAATTGAATTAGAATTCGGAATTGTTTTTATTCTAAATTCTAAATCAGGTGTTAGAAAAATTTACATTTACTTGTGCATTAATTTTAAGCTTTCATTTCATTTGATAAGATATTGGGGAACTACAACTGGCCTTAAAGAAATTGTGTCTAAATTTTAATGTGATTTTATGATAATGTAAACACGTAATCTCCATCTATTCAAAGCACATGACAGTTAAATACCGTTGAAACTAAACAAAATAGTTTTTTGTTCATCTACTGGTAGGCACTAGCCTAATCAATAATGGCCACTCCTAAGGCTAACAAGTGGAAACCCTTTTATTGTGGAGGCGTTTAATAGGCAGCCACCGTCGCCTCCTATGAAGGGACAGACAGAGCTAGGTTCGAATCCACTCTCTGATATTCGAACTCGACCTCTAAGATACTGCAGTAGAATCTCCTAATCACTTTACCGCCTGGGCGGCTCTAAACCAAACTATGTTTTAATTAAGAAAAAATTTACTGAAATATTTTGTGTAAAACCCTTAGCTGGTAACAACACTCTCTGTAAATAATATTCATGGCGAAATATGGCATTATGTATGGTATCATATTTAACGGCACTGTGAAGCCTTGTGACAATGTAATGTAATCCAGGAAATTATATGTACATGGGATATATGAAGTCTGATATTTATTTCGTACTTCTTCTATTTTACAATCTATGTCTAAACCAACCGTAAAACGGACTATTAATAGCAAAAATACAATATGCTTTCAAATTCTGGACAAATTAAAACCGCAGTAAGAAGTAATAATAGCCATAAATTAATTAAAACTTATACCATTTGAAGAACTGGCATGTGCTCACGAATTAGGGTATTTTAAAATAAAGGATCATTACTAATTCAAACCCGATAAATTACCATGTGCATGATTCTAAATGCTTAGCATAAATAGGAACTGTTTTCCCTCAGAAATTCTTCTATGAAAGCAGGCTGATATCCCTCTTGTCCTTTATACTATTCAGATAAACTAACAATTTTATTGCGTGTGGAAATTTAAAATCAGTTTGATAAAAAGGCTGCATTATTAATTATAGGGTAAAATAAAATCTAAAAACTTTTCGTTAGTGTTTAATGGGATTTTATGATAATAGGAACACGCAATCTCCATCTATTCAAAGAACAGCATAATTAAATGCTGCTGAAACTAAACTAAAATAGTTTCTTGTTCTCCTAATGGCAGACGCTTGCTTATTCGGCAATGGCGGCTCCTAAGGCTAGAAGTGAAAACTATTTTACCGTGGAGGCGCCTAATAGCCGCCCACCGTTGCCTCCTATGAAGGGACAGAGAGTTACAACCATGCCTTATCCGCGATTTGAACCCGAGCTCTTTGCTACCACTGTACCGTCTGCGAGGTTAAAAACCAAAATATGTTTTAATTATGGAAAGACTGCTGAAATATTTTGTGCCATGCAAAAAGCAAACCTTAGTTGGTAACACTATCAATAAATAACATTCAGAGCAAAATATGGCATTATGTATGGTGTCATATTTAATAGCACTGTAAAGCGCTGTGACAATGTTAATGTAAACCAGGAAAATTATCCATAACTTTGCAGCTGAATTTAAGCAAATATCTTGCCAAAAGGTACTCACTAGATAATGATAAAGCGAAAATTAAATTAAGTATAGTACCTCCCTATCATCATATAGTTGATCAAAATTATCTACCTTATAATTGATATTTTAGATTAGACTTACTTAAACTACATCAAGATGCAGTAATTACTAGTACTGTGTATTTACTACTAACTTAATTTTATTTACTAATGGTAGCAAAATAAATTAATTTTCAAGTTTCAACATTGATCTAGTATTTATTACTAAACGACCTTCTGTCTTTATTCATCTGATCCAATGCTCATCTATCTGAAATTTCATCTCAATCATATTACAAAACTATACATACTAACGTATTGCTACGAAATTTGCAGCTGCGGTAAGGTCGCTTCTCCGCAAAGCGGGTTTAGGGTTTCCAGAAAATAGAAAGGGAAAGCAGGGTTGCCAGCTCTGGCGCGAAATCGCCGACTAAGTGACAAAATTGGCGATATACTACAAATGAATCGAGAACATTCTAGAATGAATTCTTATCTGTTTGGCCCAGACTGTTCTCGAAGACAGGCCAAAAGCTATATGAACTCTGCTCGCTCGCGGAGTAGCAGTCTAGGGTCGAGTTGGTCGTTGAGTGTATCGCGAGTTAGTACATCGAGTAATACTGGTTAATAAATTGTGTTTTCATTCTTCATCATGTGCTATCGTTATACACTCCAAATCCACGAATTCGCAACAGTATGTTTTTGAATGAATCAAGATAAAGACAAATATGTCTGAATTTTATGACAGATATTTCATGCTAAAGTCATAAAATCCTTCAAATAAATGAATTTGGTGTTTCTGATTTGGTTCAGTTTTTTAATAACCGCAAAGTTTCAGCAATATTTTACTTTAATAATTCACAGTCATAATTGTTGTGCAGTATCTATTCTTAGCTAGTCACTTATTGTAAGGAAACTAATTCTGGATTAATAAAAAACATCAAATCAGGTACTTGCTATTTAAAAACTGCGCCACTTCCTGTGTATGTATAATATATTATGAAACTCTAATAACATTCTGTATCGCCCAAATATGGAACTGTGTCACTTAAAAGACGTGATTCTATTTCTGAAAGTGTTTGGTAGGGAATTTGGAACATTCACACAAGACATATTATAGTTACATATGCTAGAAATTTTCTACAAAGGAGATAATTAAATAGTGCAAATAACAGTGGACGTAAAAGCGTTCATATGCTTTCATTCTGCTCTGAAATTAAACAAAATTATATGAATTATTTTGATACTGCTTTTAAACGGTAGTCAGTGAATATATAATATGGGCCATACAAATTATTTTAATTCAAAAGCTATCTTAAATCCCGGCAGTACATTAACTTAAAAAAAATCTGAAAGTTCTACCAAATTGTTAAAAAGTTCCTTTAAATTGCAAAATTCCTAACCGCTTCAGATATTAAAATATAGAATGTTATTTCTACATTCTCTGAGAATATTTACCAAAGTAAAACAAACATTTCTCTGCGCATAACACCAAACATTCTTAGTAAACTGATACGTAATACACACATATAAAACCAGTAAAAATCAAAGAAGGCTGTTCTGAATAAGCGGATTGGTCATCTCAGATCTAGCATTCTGTTGTTGGATGATAATACAAGATCACACTCAGGAAAGGCAACTCAAAACCATATTGAAACTCTCGGTTAGGAGCGCCTTGTCCATTCGCCTGGTCTCGAACCCAGTGATCTCCATCTGTTACCGACCTTGAATCAGTATCTCGGTTGAAGACGCTTTGGCTGCAATTTTGAAGTTGAAGAGACATCAGTTTATTTTCGGAAACAGGAGATATGAAAAATGAGCAAATGCCCTCGCCGGGACTCGAACCACGGACTCCTCGAATACGCGTCGAGCGGGCTGACCACTACACCAGGAAGGCATGCTAATAAGGAGGAAGAAATACCTTATAATGTCACACAAGATGTTCAACGATTCTTCCGTAAGATAAGCTCTGATTTTTTTCCTGGAGGGATTTTGAAGCTTATAAAGCGGGATGATAAGCGTCCAACGCATTCGGTAATTATGTGAAAAAATAAAGCTACGTCTTATATTTAATGTCTCATTATATTTTCTGATTCATACACACCTTTGTCCACAGTGGACAGGCGAAATTTAGCTTCGGAATCTCATTCTTAATATTCCATATTGCAAGACAATATCAACTAGGTCTTGTACTGTAAATTTGTATGCAAAATTTGGGTCATGGAAATGTGTTTTTATATATATGACTGACAACAGTGATTAGTGAAATACACCTTTACCATCCAGTGTTTAGCTCATATTATCATTCATGAAAATTTATATGAGATAAAGGGAAACATTTAAATCCAATACAATATCAATTTCATGAGCAATACGTATTAACAATGCTCTTGTTATTTATAATAATGAATTTATTGTTATTAGAAATGCAGTTCCAAAAGACGTTCTTCAATGAAAGTAATTCTTTCATTGATAAATGATTCGGCTTACACTGTTAACAAGTGCTCTCACATATTTTTTACTACACCTCTTCTGGAATAATCAGGAAACTGTCTTGAAATGGGTATTTTAAATGCTTCTAGTTCGTGAAAGAGATTAAGCTGCAAAGAAATAGCAAAAGATTTATTGCATAGGCCATCAACAACTTAAAAGAGCCATCATTTATTTATCCATTCAATTCTTTGAGAGGTTAAAGGAAGAAAAAGATTTCCAGATGCACACCCTCTCAGCAAAAGTATATTTACTTGCACTTTCCTTTGGAGCATTTCTGCTCACAATATATTTTAGTTCATTGTCAGCTCAATTAAAAGCAACAGCTCCGTATATGATGACTGTCTTGATAAATAATTCAAGCAAAAATAATAAATAATAAATTCTCTAAAAAATTATAATAAATGATACACATAGAAATACAAATACGCATATAAATATATCACCAGTAACTGCATTAAAATCATTGCATAATAAGCGCAAAGCAGATAAATCTGGAATAAGTACAGTTGAAAAGAATCTGGAACACATTAAAGTTATTGTAATATATTGTATAGAAGAGTTGTAGGCTGATAAGGTATGATTATACAGGGTGGGGCAGAGCAGTTTCCTTATTTTGAAATTCAGTAAAAGAAAAAGTAATGAATATATATATATATATTTCATTCTTTGAAAAGCATCAAGTATAACATGTAAAGTTTATGTTCACACTGTTTTAGAATTAACATCAAGCAGATAGCGTCCATAATCGTCAACACACTGCATTAATCGAACTCAGAAGTTTCGTTCAACTCTTTCCAGCACATCGACGGGTATGTTGGCTGTAGCTCAACGAACGTTGCATTTCAAGTGAGCAAGTGTATTAGAACGATAGTTGTAAACAAGTGATTTTAGATAGCCCTATAGAAAATAATCACAGGGGCTAAATCAGGTGATCATATTGGACAGTGCAAATGGCTTCTCAAAGAAATGAGACGTACTGGGAAGTGTTGCCGCAAAACAATCACTTGAGCTGTATGTACCGTGGGCAACAATAAACAATACACATGTATCCAACAACAAAATACACATGAGCTGTATGTGCCGTGGCACTGTCCTGCTGGAACCGTACATCTCCCAAATTCATCTCGTTGAGTTTTGGTAAGAAGAACTCCTCAGTCATGTGTATACAACTTGCGATATTCCATACCAAACAGTTACACGTCCTGAATGTAGGGGACGCTGATGAACTTATCTAGGGTTATGAGGACTCCAATAGCGCAGTGTCTGCTTACTTACCGATTCCGAAAGATGGAAGTATGCTTTATCACTGAAGAAAACAAGGGCGTCGTCAGGTATTCCAAAACGACCTTCACAAGAATTTTTTGTAGTAATAAAATCACGTGTATGAAGTTCCTGCCCTAAAGTCAATTTGTAGGGATGAAATTTCGGTTCTTTATGAAGGATCCGCCTCACTGATTGAGCAGACATCCCAACAGTGGTATATTTCCGAGCAGAGCGCTTAGGAGATCACAAAACAGAAAGTCTTACTATGCTTATGTTTTGTGGTGAATCGCTGTTCGTGGAAGCCGAGGTTTCTTCTTCTTCACATCACCAGTTTGCCTGGAGTTGTTTTCTCATGAAACAATCGACTGCCGTCCAGGAATACGACCACGAGGTGCAATATTGAAATGGGCACGGAATGAACGTTGCGTACCGATGATTGAGAAACCGTTACTAAAGTATGCCTTGAGAGCAAATCCTCGCTTTTCCTTCGACCGCACCATGATGCTAAATGAACCGAACGGGCTAAACTTTTACGGCCCGGTTTCTCGACTCTACAAACCCCCCTACCCTCACCTTTTTCGAAGAAACCCTTCATGGCGCCAAATTTAAATAAAAAATGCAACATTCGCCAACATACTCGTTGATGTTCTGGAAAGGGTTGAACGAAACTTCCGAGTTCGATTAACGCAAAAAATTCACAATAATGGACGCCATCTGCCTGATATTACTTTTAAAACAGCGTGAACATAAACGTTACATGTTGTACTTGATCCCCTTTAAAGAATTAAATATATATATGCATTATTGTTACAACCTCATTCGCTTCCACACTTTTGTCACTCTTTCTCTGCAATATTCCGCATTGCTGTAGACATTTGCCCATTTACTGCTCAGAAGTAAAACAAAGAGTTCCTGAGTTTCTGAGTTATAAATGCCGCTACCTACTTACTATGTCGCTCTTTTGCTGCTCGCTGTGCCTTGAATAATTGATCTCTCTCCTTATTGGCATTCTCCATTGTTTAAAATGCAAATACGTAGTTAAAAATTGAGGAATACAGATTGTAATAAGATATGTTAGGCAATAAGATTTATAGGAATCTCCAAGAAATGAAGAGATGCTCGAAATATCTAAAAATTTGATATTTTTCAAAAGTTACATATAGTAAAATGCCAACAGTACGCCCATCACTGAGTTATCTACAACCAGCAATTTCCATCTATCTGCTATTCTAACCCTGCCACTCCAGCCATGATTATTAGTGAATGGTTCAACTAAATTATGTTTTCGTACTAAATAATTATTTCACATACACACACATATACTCTCTCTCATACACACACGACACATACATATATAGTGTACATACATAATGTATATATAATTAAGAGTTTAGCAATTCCGAAATTAAGAATATTAGTTATTATTAATCGTTATAGCCATAATTATTTAACTTATCTCTTGATTTTATCTATAAATAGTATTAATGAATCTCCCTTCACGAACATTCGTGTATGATCTATTAACTGAAGTGAGTCCAGTAACAATGAAACGTGACATCTGTATCTTCTAAAGCACTTTGAATCATACGGTACGTTGTTTTCAAATACGCAAGAGAAAAATACGTAATAACAAATATAACTAAAGTATTACTTTAGATATTGCCAGTAAAATAGTTCATGCCTCAATAACAATGCAATCAGAATTATGCTTTTTTAGGGAAGCAATGATAATTGTACTTATAAACAAAGTTACTGAACTGTGAATTACAAAGCCCGAGACGCTTTAATGTTAACTTTTTGGCCGTAAGCTTCTAGTTCTATATGAAAGCTATGGCAACAGTAGGAACATCGAGTTATAAGCGTGATTACACTGCCCAAATTCTCTGCATCCAACTGGAAACCGTCATAGCAGGATAGATCTAATTAACAGCTTTCATTAAGCCGAAACACTTGCTAATCAACTGAAATCGTCGGCAAAATGGTTTCAAACCAATAAAGATTTGAAATCTTTAGAGATTTGTTACGAGTAATCCTTTTCATAGTTTTCATTAAATCCTTACTGGGCAAATTTTCATCCGTTATATAAATAACAGTCTGATAGATTTAAAATAAATATTAAACATTTTGCCTGCTTTACCAGCCTTAAGTATGGTCCCAAATTTTGCAAAGTTCGGGCATTCCATCAGTTGTTATAAGGATTATTGAGGATAATGCCAATGGCTAATGCCAATGTTGCTAATGCCAATGTTCAAGAGCGTCAGATTCAAATTTCTAGCAATGTCTAGCCAGCAATGTCTACGCATATTTTCACTTAATATTTTAGGAAGTAGTTTAATATATGTAAAAGATGGCGTTTTGGAGTTGCAAATTTTATATCATATGTTCCTATTCAGCTATGTAATCCTTAGTATTTTTTAAGTAGAGCCACTTTAATAAAGCAAGACATGCTAGCTGAAATATTTCCTTATGAAAAGGCGGTGACGGAAATGCGTTTAAAACGTTAATGATTTAACATTGCTTTCTTTTAACTCTTAAACATAATTTTTTTTAAATGTAGTTATAACATTAGTTGAGACTAATCAGATTTCCAGATAAAATTTACGGAAAATGAAAACAAATTAAAACTTTTATTTCCTATGGGAATACCAAGGTATGTCTTCATTACAAATTTATACATTTTACATTCAATTTTCTTCATGCCTTCCGAACATAGTTCTTTTGCAATTACAAAGGGTGTTTACCTATTTTTGAACTGTTTGAGAGCAGTTAATTGATATTTAAAATGGGAAGAATATTTTTTTTTAAATTTTCGATCTGGTAGTCTTCGTTATATTATTCTTTAATGAAAGGAAATAAAGATTTTCCTTTATAGAAGAGGTTCCCTAATAAAGATGAGAAGCAGCTACTATACAATAATACTGCAAGAAAAAAAGTCATGAAGTAATCCAAAAGAACCTCCATTAATAAAAACTGGCAGAGGGGGCCGCATCTCCAAAACTAATGCTTTGTATGTAATGGGATTACAAAGGAATTGTGCGCTCTAAATTTGCGCCATCAATTCAGCCAAAAGGTTAGATAAATACATTTCCGAAATAGCAATTTTAAAAGAAGAAATTGAAGTCGTCAGAACTGAACAATCATTGAAGTGTTGTCTTCCAGTCTTCCATGATGACATTTCGGGCTCCTACATTCGAGGAATGTCAGACAAACACTATTTGAGTAAGATTAACTTAAATATATTATGAGGTTTAATTTTCTAATAGTTATTTTTATTTTGGTAGAAGCCTCTCCTATACATTCTCATTTTCCACCTACGTTTCCCTACCAGAAAGAGTTTTCAATATTACGATTCATGAAATGAGGTAGAAACGAGTATTTAAGCTGAAGTCTAGGTCACTTCAGTAGGAAGCTTAACAGAGAGTGTTCTACATTTCAGTCACGTTGTTGCTGCTAGTCTAAATATACTATTAGACAGCCGTACTGCTACATACCTGTTAGTTTATGCCGATGATTTAAATATGGCTAACTCCGTTAGTTGATTGTTGATTCTGGACAGCTTCGGCTGATTAATTTTAGTAGTACTGGATAAGTTTTATATTTTTTACCATGACTTAAACCCAAGTAGAGGTTCATTGTACACCCCAGACACGGCTGTCTGTTCATTTATTTTGAGTTGGAATAAAGAGTAATTTAAACCTTCTATGGACTTGTTATTTAAAAGAACTCAGAAAATAGTCGCTCCACCGTTCTTCAGTATTCTAGTTTACAAGGAGTTCTAATTTAGCTGAGATATTGCAATATAGACATGAGAAAAGAAGAGTTTTTCTAAACTTGTCAACATGAGCATAAATGATGTCAATATGCCAATCTGTAAATTATTTATGCATACAGAAATTTATCCAAGTTGACTATATAGTTGTGAATTTAGATTCACGAAGTTAATTTAAAACTGACATATTACTTTCAGACATTATATCAATATTAAAAATATAATTAAATGAAAATGGTAATTATCATATTTACTTTATAAACATTCTGAAAATTTACGAAAGCGACAAAAAATCTGCATTTGCCTTGATAAAATATTATTTATAAATTAAACTCCTAAGGAACAATGAGTTATCTTTTCATAAAAACGTATATTTAATTATTTATTATAAAAGAATGAAAATAGACATCACTTGTGCTAAGTACAGGGTATCGTTTTGTAAAAGATTTCTGAGACGATCCACATTCGACCCCGTATTCTTTTCCGAAATTGTGACTAGAATAAAAGTTATATTTGTCAACATTTATGATAATGAAAGGGGATGTATAGGAAATTTACTGGTTTAAAGGATTACCTCTACAAAATAATTATATACAAATGACCATAAATCTAATTTTGGGTCGTAATACTGGCAACGGAAGATGGGAACACCAGTACTTTACCGTCATACGCTATCTACCAATAACTATTTGTTTGCACATCTGTGATAGGTAAGGAAAGTAAAATTTATTCATATTCAGTTATTGGTAGAGCCTTTACGAGCCGAAGTTACAGCCTTATCCCTTCGAAGTAAGCTTTCCGCAAGCCCTTGTATTTCGGCTATTGGTATTTTCTTCAACACGGCTTGGAGAAGTTCTTTCACCAATAGTGGACGGTCGTAGTATCCCTTACTTCGGCGATCCAACTCGTCCTAGAGGTTCTCGATAACATTCAGATCTGCAATGGGCACGTCATTCCATTGAGTTAAACTCATTGTCCCCATCCTAATCCATGATGGATTTCGCAATATGACACCTGGCAATAACATCCTGAAAGTAACAGGGGTCCAACCCGTTAAACTGCTACAACGTAGAAAGCACACTGTCATCCAAAATAGTGCAGTAGTCTTAGGCGCTGATTTCAGTATGATTTTGGAACAAGGTTTCAGTCCATACTAGGGGAAACATCCCCAGGGTTTCCACATCCGCCATTTCCCATAATTCCATATCCGCCAAACTTGGCGGGCACAGTGCATTCTGGCAGAAAGAGTTTTTCAATCAGACGCCAGACTAGACCCTGCCATCCGAACGGAAGAAGGTGAAGCTTGATTGGTTGCTCCAGAGAAACCGTTTCCACAAATTAACCGTCCACAGTCGATGTGCTTTGCACCACATTAACTGAGCAGTGCGGTTGGACTTTGTGATCAAAAGCTTATGGGCTGCAGCACGACCATGAGAACCAAATAGATATGCTTTCTTACGAATGGTATTCAGCGAAAAAATACTTCCAGTTTCTTGCCGAAATTCTTGGAGTATGTGGGCCATCGGTTGATGTAATTCTTCTGCATTTTTCTGGATAACATGCGTTGAATCCTGTCTCAGAGTTTCGTGGTTCTACCGACTAGGGGCACATTCCGACATTCACCGCTCACCTTCCATTTCTGAATCACATAGTCCACCGTCTAAAAGTAATTTAGCTCACTAGATATGCTCCTTAATGATCAATCATTCTTGTATATCCGATGATTTCACCTTTCTCGAAGTTAGATGACTCCGCATTTCTTTGCATAGTGTATGCGACTAATGCCAATGTTGTTTCCTACACGATATTTAATGGCATGGGGCGTGACATATATCAGGACAGCATTTATCGACATTTGCATGGCTTTCGAAATACTTATTGGTAGACAGTGTATTGGGCATTTAGACAGTCGTAATCATCTGTCCCCCGCTGCACAAGAATCCGCTTCACGCTGTAGTTTGGTAAGGAATTAAAAGGAGTAATAGTGGCAGTGATATTAAAAATGCCTATTGCTATGGAGTTTCGACTGCGAAAAAGGAGAAATTAAGTGACATCCCACAGATCCAGCCCGTATGCTGCCAGGATATCCAGGAAAGTCTTGATCTTTGTGATGGATACCTTTTGTTTGATGATATAGCTTTGGTACCGAATTGTACCATCTGTACTATCCGAAAATCAGAGATGGTGGTTGGACGTCAGTAGGCGGTCCGTCAGGCAATAACGGACATGAAAAATGGCTGGAGTCCGTCTGGAGTCTGTCAGGCAATGACGGACTCCAGAAACTTCTACTGCTCCGTATTGCTTAGGCATTGTTTATGAAAATAGTGTAGAAATGGGCCGTGACCTGCAATATAGATTGTTACCTAGTTAATTATGGCATTTATTGCTGATTTTGAGAAAGAATAGATAGGCCCAAAAGTATTGAAGCGCATGATCTCATTCGTCTTGCCATTTCGTTTTAGCCAAATTATTGATTATTTTTTGACGTGACAATAGGGTAGGTGCAGATGTTGCAAATTCGCTCCGATATTGGGAGTTTCCTCTTTTGTCAGTGAATCTTCTAGCTTATTTCCTTTATTTCCGAAATGCGCCTTTATCCACTGGAGGTAGAAAATAATGTATCTGAAGCGCCGTATGTCCTTTTAACTGTTATTAACGGTATGAGAACTGTAGACGGGGTTTAGGATAGCGCGTAGCACTGCAAGGTTATCACTGTAGAAACTGGAACAGTAGTGTCTATTGTATACTACATGAGTTATTGTCATTGCAAGTGAGTACGTTTCTGCCTGGAAGATGTTATTTTTGGTTGAATATTGTATTTTACCTGCATGTGATTATTGTTCATTAGTGTGCTGAACAGAGGAGCAGTCAATTTCATTATCTTGGCCTGCACCGTCAGTGTAGTGCTGAAACTTATTATTGGAAATAGTAAATGCATATTTCTATTGCAAACTTCTCTGACAGCCCGAACGAATGTGTAGCTTGTTTCTCAATGGTTCATACGCTTGAGGGTGGAACCTTCTATTGTCAAATTACGTTTGTTGTCGTAACTGGAGCACAGTCTGTAGTCTTGTTATATTTGTCTATATATGAAGTGGAGTGAGTGCTGCTAGGATACTTCTGCAACTGCAGAAATTGTGCGATATGCATGAGTACTATAATTAGCAAACAATCTTTGGATGCTTGAGAGTTGTTTTAAATTTCTTCTTTGCATTGGTGTTGATCAGACAGCCGCTGTGGGTGGTGATATAGGGATTCATTTCGACAAATTTTTAGTATATTTTAATTTCAAAAGAGAGATCCAGTATTACTTGTGTCAAATTAAATAAAGAAACAGTTTTCCCATTATTTGCTTAACAGCAACAATTTTGATGCTTCGGTGATTCATGATAATTTTTACCTGGCATCCTTTGTGAAACGCTCCTAGTCCCTGTAGCTTTGCGAAGAAACGTGCAATTCAATGATCAGATGTGATGTATGTAGAATATATACCCGTTTTTAATGAGTTTATATTATGTCAAATTAAAAAAAACAGTTTATGCTGCTGTACGAAAAGATAATACACAGTGAATTTACAACGAACTGAATAATTATGCTAAACAGGTATAAAATCTCAAAGAATAATTATTTTTCTGTTACTTTTAGTACAAATATTAAGCAGACACATCATACACTTATTTGATAATAAATAACATAAATTGTATTATAATAATAACTACTGCGTTAAATTATTTATTTATTTATCTACTAAATATGCATTAGTCTTTTGACATCTCATTATTCATTCAGTTTCCATTAATCTCAGAAAAGTTTTGAAGCAGGTTATAACGTTAATTGATGCAGCATATATAATCTGCTATTTCTACTGTGAATGTTTTCGTGTATTAGAAAGTTTGAGGCATCATTAATTATGCTATTAGTCGAACAATGATGCGATAAACCACTTTGCATGGAATAATCCATAGCTTGCAGAAGTTTAGACAAGCAGCAATAAAATAAGCACAAAGTTCACTTGGCCTCTTTAAAAGTGACAAGTTTCTGGAGGCCTCACTATTTATTGCTGCCTCCCGTCAAACTTGTCATGTTCTGAATATATTATTTCCCTTGTGACTCATTCATTCCGTTTCAAATTTTCGCCGTGAAGTATTTTGCGAACATTTCTTAACTCTTTCTTTTAGTGTCTTAAAGAAGTCAAATAAATTTACTCTTATTGCTTTTATGTTATGGTCAAGCACTGATTAAGCTTTAAAACTGCAGCAAAAAGTAATCATCGTTATTAAAAATAGAGAACCGATGAAAATTGTTGCAAAATATTTTTGTTGCTGTCTTACCCTAGTTTTACAAAAAACGCAACTCCGTTCTATTTCGAAATATTTTATGCCGAATACTTAAAACAAATCCTTTCTTTAAATATTTATATTAAATATGTACTATCAAATGCATTTTTGTCATATTAAGTAGAAGTTTTAATGAAAATATTTTTAGCACTGGAAGTCAGAGTAGCTATAAAACGTAACTTTTTGCATGAATATCTTAGATAAAAGTCCTATTAGTAAAAAATACTGTTAGTCTATAGACAGGTGCAGTATAAGCGGGTGGTATAAGAATTTCATCATTGGTTCTACATATGATGTCCCACTGCATTAACTGTGCAGCTCCACCCCAATTTTACTGCAGAATACAGCGGAGGACGGTTGGTGGGATTCCCACCAAAATTTCCCTACCACCACTTTAACTACTTGAAAGGATTCACTTTAGTATTTTAAGTGATGCCACAGACACTATAATATTTAACTTTCACACTTTCTCCGGGAATGAAACAGGGGTACATTGGTACGGCTGTCGACATCGCTGATCACTATACCAAGCACATAAAAATCCAAAGTTTTACATACATGGCAGATTCTAATAACAGTGTCGTGCGAGATGTACGAAGGCAAATAAATTTATAAAGCTGCCCTAAAGAATGAAAGTTTTTATACAACCTAACCTTCTTTAAAAAGTGATCAGTGATGAAATAGAGAGCCAGACTCATCCCAACTGCAACAAATTGCATTGAGCATGGCGAAAAAATTTGATATAATACAAAAGGAAAAGACGCTTTTCAATATATTTCCAAATTTTGATATCAGTAGATTTCAGCTACTCCACAAGTTAACTGGACATTATCAGGCTATGATCCATGCCCTACCAGCTTTCATTCAGAAATATCTCATCAACTTATACTTGCATATGCGGCAAATTAAGAGATGGTCAGCATTCTATCTTCAAATATCCAATAACAAAAACTTTCATATTCGTTACCCACCACAAGAAACTCCAAAAAATACATCCTTTCTCAAAACAGAACAATATAGATGAAACATAAACAAATTAATAGATATGCTAACAAACACAGGTATAGATTTATGCGATCCCTGACGAAGAATCTTTCCATCTCTGATTTCCATCCCTGATGAAGGAAAATTCAATTAGCCATTTTTTCTTTTTTTCCTTTTTCACTCAAGTCTCTCGAACGCATAAAACGTTTCATTCATCTTAAATTTTGCGCTGTTGAAAAGTGCTTGTCCGAGGTTCTGCTATACTCTAAATGCAGTTTAATCTAGCAATTATTTATACGACTTTGAATTCTGTTCAAGAAAGATTCAAAATTCTAAATGAATGTAACAATGGTTTTGGACTAATTTGCAAATTTGGAGGAATATTTGAAGAAGGAATTTAAAAATAATTTTTTGATTCAAATGCTTCCTTTGAAATTCGGAAGGGCATTGATGGTCTTGAGTTTTTCAAAGAGCTGACAACATTTAGAATTTTGAGAAATGTAATTACAGATACAATGAAAAAGTTAGCGTACATTAAAAATAATTTAATTGCATCACTTAAAAAACCTATGTATATTTTTGGGATTTTTTTTAATTACCGAATCCTGTTGCATCAAGTGAAAAACGATTTACGAAATTTCAAATTTGTTAATACGTTTTTAAGAACATCAGTGATTCAGGAGAGGAACGTGGACTGCTATCTATCGAAAAGGAGTTGAGTGAAAGTTTAGAGTTATCGCATGATACTGAAGAACTAACTGTTAAGTAAGAAAGTAAGAAGAGCTCATTTCTAAGTTTATGATTAAAATTTGGCAATTTTGTTTAATATCTTGTAAATTTCTATATTCGTAAAATTAAAATAAATATTTCTAATATTAATCAGATGCCTTTTCCCCGTCAATCATATGAAACTGTTATAAAAATAGCGCTGGTAAGCTGTCATGTGCTCCGCTAAACCCTCGTGATCCGCAACAAGGAGAGGCGGTTAAATGCCTTCAGCACGCAGGTAGCTTACAGGTTAAAATCAGCTCTAGTTCCATAACATAGAAAGCTTTCTTCTCCAGATTTCTATCGAAATTGAGTCATTATAAGCTAATCACATTTCCAACCATAAAACAGAACATTTATTAACTTTAATTGATTAATGGTATAAGAGTATCGTCTCACAAATCCTGCAGCAGAATCCTGTTGCCAGATTAAAAGTTTTCATGAAATCCACAAGTAACTTATTTAAGAAAAATAAGTTTCTGAAAATTTTGATATACGACTTGACTTAAATGAATGCGTGACGAAACAAACTCTTTTGAACTTAAAATAGCAGATTAAAAAATTGATTAGACAATGCGATATTCACAATGTGATAGTCTGGATCATAGTTTATAAAAATAACCGTTTAAGATACTCATAGGAAAAATATAAGGAATTACAGTTTTATACTTTTGCTCTGTATAATGAAGTTTTTATTTAGTAATATTTGTTATCGCACTAAATGTTTCTGAAAGGAGAGGATAAAAACCCTTTATAACATTGAAAAATGAAAGTAATGGTTAACGTTACATGACATAATCCACCTTCCATGATGAAACGAAATCTGGAAAGCTTCAATTTAGAAGTGTATAAAAACTGAATTATGTTAGAATTTGGAAATAAATGGGAATTTTTATAGAACATTTAAGGAAGAGTGAATATTTTGAAACGGAGACCTACTTTCAGCAAATTACTAAATTTTTCTATTTGTTTAAGAAACGCATTATCTCACTTTGCGTAATTTATTTAGTTTATCAGCTTCTGTTTGTCATCATTGAAACATTTCCTTTTTATTCTCTTAGATTTATCTTGAAATGCCAATTCTAATGATTGAAACAGCTATATTTTATATAAGGGCAGTGCATATTTAGGCGATGTGAGACAAACAGGCATAAAAACTATTTCAATGAAATTATACTTGTTTGAATATAAATATAAGGAAATATCTGTATATTATTGTCTGTAATAATATTGTCTGTATAATATTGTCTGTAAAAAATGTTCTTCTTCCATTATGCAAGCTTTATTCGCAAAGAACTCAAGACAACCTCCATTATTTAGTTAAATCGCTTATTATTACAATAAGTTCGTCGTCACTTTCTTCTTGTCTGAATACTTAAAGATACGCAGTTTTAGGATTTTCTTTTTTGGCGTCATTACCTCAGGCCAAACGAAAACCATATCTTAAGTTAATAACATTAAAAAAAAACGTATTTCAAGGACAGAATTCTTTTTGTGAAATGACAACGTATCATCTGAGCAAAATATTGAAGATTAAAAAATATCTATAATGGTAAATATGTAATCATAGCTATTCCCTACCCCGGAATATAAATGAATAAATGTAAATATAAAAAATAAAACTCTGAAAGCTTTCAGACTATATATTGCGCCCAAAGGGGCTTTTCTTAACGTTTTGTATGTTACCTTTACTTATTCAATATCATGTTCTTCTCACTTAAACCATAAAATCCAATTCAACAAAAACATCACAAAGTATTTAGAAGAGCATATGTTTAGAATTTCCGATACACAGTCTCGCATGCTGGAGACAAAAATGTTTTTTTTTTTTTACAGTGCTTCCATTGCTCGCAAGAAATCGCGTTGGGTTTGTTAATCAAAAATTCTTTAATGTTTGACAAAATATTAAAAAGGTAATAAAATAAATTCAAAATTTGAGCTTCCAGATACCCATTATCGAATGGAGTTTGTAGGTCTGTAGGAATATTATTCAAAACTTGAAGACTGTAAGTACCGTTAGTTTTTCACAATGCGAGAAATATACATGCATTCATGCAAATTCTTCAATATTTAGTTTCTTAAAATATAATGCATGGCTCTAATATTTGGCAGCAACAGTTTAAAAAGTGAACCTTCTGGACAATTGCACCTTTGAGATAATGAATGCAAACGAATGTACACGAGTATAAATATCCAAATATAAATGAATAAATGCTGCAAAATGTAAACGAACTTGTGATGTTAATTGACAATTGCCCCTCCTTATTCTTTATTTTAATTTGGGTATTTCAACTTTTCTCTCCTGAAATATTAATTATTTGTATATAGCAATCTAAAGTACCTCATTTCAGAATTAATCCGCTTCATGCTGTCTTATGTAACGCTGCGATGCAGGTTGTGTTATCGCCAAGTAGTTTTCCGAAATAGAAATATTTTGTTTTTATCTCCCAACCTCCCTTCTGAAAGCATCACTCTCTGACTTGCTTCGCATCTGCGAACTTGTCATTGCCCTCTGTGTCATCCATTCTGTTTGACACCATGTCATTCACACCGCTTTTTGTCCAAAATTAGTTATATAGGGAAAACAAAAAATTATGCTTCAAAGGTAAAGAACAAAATTTGTGACGTACTTTCTCCCTCTTTCCAGCATACCTTTGCAGTGTAACGGTAGCAAACGCGGAGTATTCGGGAGGTCCAGGGTTCGAGTCCGAACAGGTGATTGCCCATTTTTCATGCCTCCTGCTTCAAAATATCCTAGTGTCTCTAGAATTTGAATAATAATTGAATGCAGTCATGAAAAATGAGCAAACGAAAAGATAGAAAAGCGATATGAAACACAAATACAGAAATAATTAAGAATAAGCCAATATCCAGATGCATTAAAGTAAAGTATCCATAAATACAAAAATGAAATAAAAGATAATTTCATAGTTTAATTGTCTTATATTAAAATTTTAAGTAAAGTATGATGTATTCGTAATTAAAATATTACCATTTCAAAACATATAAATGAGAAAAGATAGCTTTGAAATCATTCATCCATTTGTGACTTTATTAAATATTTCACAAAGGCAGATTTTTGGAAGTTAATTTGGTAATTATAGCTATAGAAAATGCTTCCTTCATTGAAAACTTGTTTCCGTCGCCCGGACGGTATAGTGGTTAGGACAGCCGTTTGCGATGCCGAAGGGCCCGGGTACGATTCCCGGGGAAGGCATGGATTTTTGTAAATGTATAGGGTCTCTAAATTCCGAATTTGTCCCCCGGCTGATCTCCTTCAAAACTGGGGGAGGAAACGGGCGAAGTCGTAATGTCACTTGTATGATGCTCAAGGCTTTGCCAACGACAGACTCAGTCTTGCTTTCGTTGCCACGATGAATTTCGTGGACTTGTTCTGATGTCATTGTCAGGCAAGTGAAAAAGGTCACAACAACAACAAACGTGTTCTAGCTACACAGGCCATTTAAAAAAAATCAAGTTTTCTGCATATTTACTGAAATGCATCAGAATTGGCGTAGTCTTCATGCCTAACGTATCTAAATAATTCCTTAAACTTTATTACACGTGCACGATCAACCTATTCAAGATATATTTAGTCTGGCAATTTTATTTAAATTTTCTTTTATGGTGAAATGAAAAATAAACATGTAGCCTTGGGCCTAAAGAATCTAGATTATCTCCTTTTAAAACAGATAGCGTCAGTTTCTTTTTGCTGCAAAAGATTGAAAAGATTTCTTGCACGATTATTTTAGTTGCAGTTCCTGAAAGTTTAATAAATATATCATTCATAACAAGAAAGATGAATGCAAGTCGAGAATTTTGCTTTGTTTTGTAACATCAAAGAGAAAATAATGAGGAACGTTTTTAAAACATTTTTCTTAGATATAAGAAAAAACACTGTTGTTAATAAAGAGAGATACGTTAAGGAACCTTGAGCTTTATGTGTAGAAGAAACTGTTACGATGTCTTCCTTTCAGAGAAATTCCCTCGGTTTTTACGCTTTATGGACGTTCACTGAAAATGCGAAGATAAACTCTAAAGATGATTTTTATTTATACGAAGAATAACAAAGGTTAGTATGTGTACTTTAAATCTAATGCAGATATTAACATAAAATTATAACGTATGTTTATGATGATCAAAATCATAAATAGAGCAACCAGCCATAATCTACGGGCAATTGTTGTAATAAAAAACTCTTTATTATAATTAAGCATTAATGCGTTTAAATTAATATTTTACCTTTACCGAGCGTAGTTAAAATTAAACGAACGTGAAACATATATTTCTAAAATACGTAATGTTAAAAACATGCTTCGCGCGTCATGTGAAAACATGAATCTGCATTTTCCTGCTGCCGCTTGTTATATGCAATCTTGATCCCTTTTAGATCTGTCTCCTTACTGACAAAAACTAACAAATCTTGGCTATAAAGCTACTTTTTTATTTTCATCAACTGTATGAGAAACTCTTTTAAACAGTTTCCATCTCTTCTTTAGAATCATTTGACCGGCCAGATTCATGCCTTCACTCAGGCAATCATTGGTATCACGAGTTCACGGTATCACCGCATAATGCCTTGATGCCTTTGTGGAGTTGTATCGTATTATTTTCGACACATCTTGCACAATAACAATGCACAAACATTTTGCATATTCTAAAATAAAATTTATTTCATCTTTAAACCCTATAATTAAAAATTAAATTAATATTAATATACATTAATTGCAATTAATTACATAATATAGCAACAAAATGTATACTAGCGAACTTAAAAACTTAAGAAATTTCCTCTGTCACACGCAGATCTCAAGAACATATGTGATCCATAGCTTAAAAATTACAGAGCTTCAGAAACCAATGAACAATTTTCATAACCTGTAACTTTATCTCCGATTTAGTCTGTATTACTTTTTTCTGAATTTTGATCATTGTATATCTGCTTTTAATCCTTTATTATTTATTTTGTTGCTTATTTTCATGTACTTTTGAATTTCTTTATTGCGTGTTTTATAAAACTTTTACTCCATGGTCATATCGTAAATCTTTATTTTATTTAACACGTTATTTTTATATTAAATCTTTCTTGTGCATCCATTCTCCATCAGCTTTCACTAGAATTACAAATGAATTGAGTTCAAATAACGAGAGATATTCTAAGTGAGAAAGAAGAGACAAATTAGAGTAGAACATTACATTATAATCATTCATTGATTGTATGGATTGGTTATTAATTGATTTAGGATTATTCATTGATTATATAGAAGGAGTGCCATGCTGATAATGGTTGAGATAAGCTTTTATTTATAGTTTAGTTACAAAGCAGCACGTTAGCATGGCAGAAGAGTTCTTATAATTTCCAGAGTAATTGTTTGTTTTTATATTCACTGAACTAATGTCGTATTTTCAGCCCAGGAAAAGCGAATCCTAATTTTTTTTTAACATTAGAAGGACGACCATCGTCAGTTTGATCGAGCATTCCAATTCCTCGCATTTGAGTATGACACCACGTTCATCGTTCGAGGCAGCACAGGAGACAAACTGCAATAAAACGTAAATGAAACAATAGCAATACTCGGCGCTTTATGCAAAAGGAAACGTCTCACAATCTCAAAGGCCAAATCAAAGTACCTCGTGATCCATACGCGAGGACAAACAATCATCAGAAACCCGATTATCAAACTACGGGATAAGACGATAAAACGTGTAAAAGAACCTTATCTCCTCGGCATCATCATTTACGAAGGTCTCTCGTGGATAACACACATTCAAGCAACCAGAGCAAAGACGTATGAGTTGCAAAACCCCTCAAACGCATGCAGGGCGCTGACTGCGAACTACGACTTCAATTACCCAAAATTCTCTACAGCTCGGTAATTGAAAGAATAGCCACTTACGCGGCAGCCGTCTGGGCCTCCCCAATGAACTACAAAAAGATCAAAGCGCTCAACAGCATCCAGCGTCCCTTCGTGTTAGAAATCACTAAAACTCTAAGGCTTATCTCTCCACGGCGACAATGGGAATAGAGCCCTCATACACAATGCCGCTCTGCATCAAAGCTGAACAAGAAACCGTCACCCCGAGAATAACCCTCCTAAGACAAGCATCCAAATTTTGAGGGAAGCAATATCAACCTGACGAGCAATACGAGAAGAAAAGGAGGCAACCCCATCCTATAACCTATAGACAAGGAGTCAACGCCCGTACAGAGTACAAACCCGGCAGTGTAGACTACGCTCGTGAAGTATATATCTACAACCACGGTTCCAAAATCGAGGACCAGGTAGAATGTGGTTACATCGTGAAAAAACAAGAAGTTACAATAGCCACAAGGAAAGGGCATCTCCAAGCAAAACTGCAGCTCTAAGACAAGCACTGTCCTACGCAGCGGAAAATACTCAGCAGGGCTACAGACGTTTTACAGAGAGCAAATCAATAATCTTTGCAGTGCGCAACCCCTATCACAGCAGCCAGCTGATAGGAGAAATCCACAAAATCCTAAGAGACCTCGAGACAACGTTCCTCCTCCACATCTCCTGGATTAAAGCGCATGTTGGACACTACAGGAATGAGGAGGCGGACGCGGTAGCCAAAGAGGCTACACGCAACCATAATGCATCCCAGCTTGCCGTGCCGCTGCCACGCAGCAGCCTAAAACGCAATATAAAGAAAGATGCCATGGTCCAATGGCAAGAGGGCTGGAGCTTTGCCCAGGAAGGACGATAATCTTTTGAATTCTTCCATAAGGACGCAGAGGACAGAAATATTTCTGATCCACTTATCACTGGCTTCGTTACGGGACATGGGCCTTTTCCCAGCTACTCCCATGCCCGTAACCATCAATTACAAGCGCCTGTGTCTGCGGCGCCCATGGGGACCTAGATCACTACTTGACCTTTTGTCCTCTCACGAGATATTTCCACCACACACTTCCGGCTGTGAATACCATAGCATACAACAATTCTTAATTAAGCAACCACCAATCTTAAAGAAAATTAGGAACCTAATGCTTAAACTGGAAGCCATAGGCATTGATCAGTGCAATACAGGATATAGAAACTCATCGCTTGAATATTAAATCCGCAGTATATATAAGTAACACAGCACAGTGTATGTCACATATTTTCGTACTGCATTCCTGTCATGTACATATTCAATAAGTATTTACCATGCATCAATTAATCGTATTTTATCATGTATCTTATTAACATTATCATCCATCTGTTTTCATCAGGTCTCAGACCTGTCATTCGGTATATTACCCTCATGATCATGCTGTATATAATGTATATAATGTTATGTACCTGTTCGAAAAGTATTTTCCATGTACCTCATGTATGAAGTATTTAACAGTAAGTCTGTAGTACTCAGCAAGGTATTTAAGTAGTAGTGCTTAGTTTAAGTATGTAGTAATCAATAAGTATTTAAGTAGCAGTATTAAGTACTTCATACGAACTTATCATGTATCATGTAAGTACTTATCATGTATCTCTATTAATCATGTCTCAGTGTTCATGTGGCAGTCAGTGCATATAAGTATGTCTCTGTCTTCGTGTCCCAGTCAGTATATATAAGTATTAATCATGTCTTAGGCTGTATATATAAGTAACACAACACTGAATTACGGTCATGTACATATTCAATAGGTGTATACCATGTATCTGTGTTATTAGTATTAATTACCCGTACATGTATTGGTTGTGTAATTAATAAGCATTTTTCATGTACCTGTATTAATATTATCATGGATCTGTTCTCATAAGATCTCAGTCCAGTCATTCGCTAAAAAGCTCTCAGGATCATTGTGTATATAATGTGTATAATGTTATATACCTCTTTGACAAGTATTTATCTTGTATCTCATGTATGAATTATTTAGTAGTAAGTTTGTAGTTCTCAATAAGTATTTAAATAGTATTATATAGTAGTACGTTTAAGTAATGTAGTACTTAAACGTATTCAAGCAATTAGTCATATTTAGAACTCACAAGAATTTATCATGTATCGTGTAAGCATTTATTATTTGTATTAATTATGTCTTAGTCAGTATATGTATGTACTAATCAAGTCTCATTCAATGTATATGAGAAACACAGCACAGTGTATGCCGCGTATTAAAGCATTGCATTAATGTTATGTACATGTTCAATAAGCATTTATCATATATCTGTACTAATTGTATCAAGTAATCGTATCTGTATTAAATGTGTAATTGTCATAAATTAAGAAGAAACTTAATATTAAAAATAAGCAAGGTTGTCTCGAGGGCATAACGTGATTATTATTATTTAATTTCGGAATATGATTTTTTCAATAGTTGCTAACTAGATTTAATTGTTTAAAACAAATAATATTTTTTTGTTGGCAATGTTTCAAACGCAGGCCCGAGAGCCACGTATAGCTCTCGCACGAGAAACGTAGAGATATAAATTTTATTTCAAAATGTTTAGAACAGGTTTTTCTCTTGGGATTGGATTTAGCCTTTTGAATTTGGACGTTCAATAAAATAATTTTGCTGTGTTCCATCATTAGAGTTTTCATTAAAGTTCAACTTTACATCGTTGAAGCATTAACACTACACCACAACAGTAATATTAAAATTGGTGGCAGCATTTATGGATTTTTCCTGAGAGTAAATTTAGGAACGGACTTTTTCGCCTGTGAACTTGAGTTAACTTATTGCGTTGATTTCCGAGCGTCTCCTTGTTTGAGTGTTCCGGATCGTCGAGTGGATGTTCCAGAAAAGGCAGTATTGTAAAAGACTTTATGTGAGCAGTCAAGACTTTCTTCTCTACACAAGAACGATCTAATTTTGGGTGCAAGGACAGTTCGCGTGGTGAAGCCTCTTCAGTAAGTGACAGTGTGTCAGAAGGGAACACCGGAGGAAGCGTGATCTAGTGCCGCAAAATTGCGAAATTTCCCGGAAGAGTTGGAGTATCCAAGTTAGTGCCAGGAGAGTCATCGAAGGCGTCTTCAAATTGGTGAGTACCATTTTTGTGATTTTGGAGAAATTATGCCAGTTATTCGAGACTAGGCTTATTTTGGATATAGCTCTGTTATTGGGAATTGAAAGTTTTCTGGTGGTTATTGAAAGTTAGTCTTGTGGTTACCTTTGCTAATTGGAATTTAATTGCTTATTCTATTGTTTTAGTAAAGATTTAAATTGTTTGAAGTATTGTAACTGTATACTTTAGAAAAATTTAGTTTTTAAATTAGTCCAGAGTTAGAGGACAATATTTATATAGTTGAGATAGACCTATTGTTTTTTTGTTATTGTATTTTGGTGTAGGTTATTTTTCTTTAATTTTCCATAATGGGTGAGTTTATGAGAAAATTTACTAAAGCTCTGCTACTGGAGTTAGCGGAGGAATTTGATACAAATGTGTGTCAGGCAAATAAAGTAAGAGAAATTAGGCAGGCTTTTTTAAATGCCGAGGACTATGAAGAGGAAGCGGCGAAAGAATATGCGGCAAGAATTTGGGCTGCGGCTGAGCAGAAAAAAGCAGAAGAAATAGCCGAAAAAGAGAGAGCAGAGCGGGAACGTGAACAAGAGAGAGCAGAACGGGAACGTGAACAAGAGAGAGCAGAACGGGAACGTGAACAAGAGAGAGCAGAGCGGGAACGGGAGCGAGTATTTGAATTGGAAAAGTTAAAACTGATGAATGTGGTTGAGACTAATAGCCTAGATTCCACGGTTTCGACAGTTGAGCAATCTAGAGAAAAAAAAGGTTACCTTGAAGGATCTAGTACCGCGTTTTGAACCGAGTAAAATAGATATTTCATTATTCTTTATGTTATTTGAGAAACAAGCTCAAAAAGAGAACATTAAGGAGATTAATTATGTCTCGCAATTAATTCCTTTATTACCTCTCGATGTAGCCCAGTTAATAGTGAAAGAACCAGCGGATAAAGGAGATGACTATCAGTATGTTAAGAAATTACTCATGCATAGATTCAAGCTTAGTTCTTTGGCACTAAAAACAAAATTTGAAGAGCATTCTAGGAAAAATGGAATGTTATGGGTGGATTTAGTGTATGAATTGAGAGTGTATTTAGAGAATTGGTTGGATTCAGTGAAAGTTCAAGATTTTGAAAGTCTTAAGGAACTTATGCTCACCGAGCAAATTAAACGGCGAGTCCCTCTAGAAATAAGAGAGCACTACTTAGACAATTGGGAAGAATTTAAAACAGCTTCTATTTTAGCAGAGAAACGCGACAGGTATGAGGCTTTGCGAAGAGATACGAGGAAGTTAGAACAGAGAGCGGGGTTAAAGAAACCATTTGAGAAAGATTGAGAGCGGTATGTAATTTCCAATGCTAGTTATAATCAGAAAAGTAGTGGTCATCAAAGAATTGAATCAGAAGAGCATGGAAAAGTGGAGGCTCCTAAAAAAAGCAAGTTTTCAATGAGACAGGTTTCGAGAAACAGCGGAAAATAAGGTGTTACCAATGTGGAAAGTACGGACATATCCGACCTAACTGTCCATCGCTGGAAAAGAATGAGGCTAATTTGCTGAATAATCTAAGAACGGAGTGTTTAGGAAAATGTTTTGAGCCGTATTTCAAAAAAGCAGTAATTAATGGGATAGAGAGAGAATATCTGAGGGATACTGGAGCTGGAATAGATCTGTGTAATAGTACTTGAATTAATACTAGTGACTTATTAGGGGAAACTGTATGGGTGAAATAGCCTTTGGACACAGAATGTAAATGTTTACCTTTGCCGAAAGTCACCAATGAAGGCGATTTTGGTGTAGTCACCACAAAGGCAGCGGTTACTCCGGTAGAGTTAGATAAAGAGTATTATTTTTTAGGAAATAAGACTGCACAGTTGATAAAGGAAATTAGAGACCGACCGGTTCTCTTGAATGTTGTGGAGACTCGTAGTCAGGCGCATGCGCGCAAGAGTTTAGAGAAAGCGAGTGCAGAAGACTTAGATTCCGGATCCGAAGAAGAGAAAAAGATAGAAAGTGAAAGGATCGTGAGTAATGAGCAATCGGAAGAAAGGAACTTAACCAGCAATACGGAGGATGTCATTAAAATTCCAGATATCAGTTTAGAAGAAAGGTCTATACTTGCGGATGTTTCGCCAGCGGAATTCTCGGAAGCACAAAAAACTTGCGCTAGTTTAGCGGCCCTGTGGAAGAAAGGTAAAAGTGAAAATGAAAAGGAGTTTATAATTGTCAAGGAAAGACTATTCAGGGTGTCAGGTTCTAAAAAAAAGGGAAGATAAGCTTCAGCTGTGTGTGCCTCTTGTTTTTAGGAAAGGGATCTTGAAGTTATGCCACGAGGAAATCTCTGGTCATTTAGGGGTAACCAAAACCAAGGATAGAATTTTGACACACTATTTCTGGCCTAATTGTTACCAGGAAATTGAAGAATTTGTGAGGACGTGCGATATTTGTCAGCGTGTAGGTCACAATAGGGATAAAAAGAAAGCCCCAATGAAGATTGTGCCCGTTATATCAGAAGTGTATAGCAGATTAAATATTGATGCAGTAGGACCTCTGATTCCTAGTTCACGCGGAAATAAATACCTAATTACGTCTATTTGTGTTGCTTCCAAATATCCAGATGCCATTCCTGTACAGAATTTAAGCTCTAAAAGTGTGATACAAGCCTTGATACAAATCTTTTCTAGATCAGGTTACCCTAAGGAAATTCAGTGTGATTTGGGTAGATCGTTTACCAGTGAACTTACATCTGAGTTTTTTAGCAAGTTCGGAATTAAGGTGTATCATTCTTCTGTGTGCCACCCTCAAAGTAATTCTGTTGAAAGGTTGCATTCCACCTTGAAAAGGGTATTGAAGGCTTTGTGCTTGGAAAGCGGGAAGGACTGGGAAGAATGTTTGCCATGTGCTTTGTTCGCCCTCAGAACTGTTAGTCATGAGAGCACAGGTTTTAGTCCCTGCGAGTTAGTACATGGAAAAAATTTGAGAACGCCTCAAACGATCGTGTATGAAAACTGGCTAGAGGAAGAAAGTTCAGACCCCACTGTGGTCGAGTATGTTCTAGACTTAATAAACAGACTAAAGAAGTGTCAGGAGCTGGCTGTAGAGAGGATGAAAGAGTGTCAGAGTAAAAGGAAACTCTGGTATGATCGCAACGCTGTTACGAGGAGGTTTAAGGTCGGAGATCTCGTGCTTGTTTTAGCCACGTCTAAACCACACAAAATGGCTATAAACCTGGATAGGGCCAGGTAAAGTAACTAGTGTGATTTCCGATACCAATTATACGGTGGAGATTCCGGGAAAGCGTAGCAGTGACACCATTTATCATGTAAATTTGATGAAACCTTATCGTCAGCGCCCCGAGTTTGTGAATCTTGTGATGGAGGAAGTCATGGAAGATATCGAGGAAGAAGTGGATATTCCTTATCCCTTAGCTGATCCAACTCAGGTAGACTTTTGGAAAATAGTTGGAGATAGTAAGTTAGAAGAAAGAGCTTCGGCAGAGGAAATAGGAAAATTCCAGGACGTTATAGGGAAGTATGGAGCGGTGTTTTCGTCTGACCCCGGCTGTACGTGTTTGGTCGAAATGGACATTAAATTGTTGGATGAGACTCCAGTTAGAGTCAGGCCTTACCGAATGTCGGCGAGACAAACTGACATCTTAAAGGAGGAAATTAGGCGGTTCCTTGAGTTAGGAGTCATAGAAGTATAGAAGTAGGACAATCTGATTATGCTTCGCCTATGATCTTAGTAGAGGTCCCAGGTAAAGATCCTCGTCCCTGTATAGACTACAGAAAATTAAATTTAAAAACTATGACCGAATTTTTCCCTCTTCCCAATATTGAAGAAGTGGTAGAAAAGGTCAGCGCAGCTCCATTTATCACAATCATGGATCTAACCAAAGGATACTTCCAGATACCACTGACAGAGCGTGCACAGAGGTATGCCGCATTTGTGACGCCTTTTGGGTCTTTCATCCCGAAGAAAATGATGTTTGGGCTTTTAAATGCGCCTTTCTATTTTTGTAAACTGATCGCTCAAGTTTTAGGAGGGCTGGACAATTTTGTTCTACCGTATATTGACGACATCGCAGTCCTTTCGCCGTCTTGGGACAGGCATATGAAGGATTTGGATGTGGTTTTAGGTCGCCTTCAGGAGGCTAAATTGACTGTTAAGCCCTCGAAATGCAAATTCGCCCAAGACCATGTGAAATTTCTGGGTCATGAAGTAGGGTCTGGGAAAAGGTCGCCTAGTGAGACCAAGACTCAAGCAATCAGAGATTTTCCGATCCCCACTACTAAAACACAGATACGTAGCTACCTCGGTACTGTAGGCTATTATGCAAGGTACATAAAAGACTACGCGCGTATTGCGGTACCTTTGACAGACGCGTTGAAAGGAAAAAACAAAAATGAAAAAGTGATTTGGACAAAAGAGTGCGACGAGGCTATCAATAAACTGAATACCAAACTAGAAAAAAGTCCGGTTTTGTTTGCACCAGATTATTCTAAAGAATTTATCGTGCAGACAGATGCCAGCTTATATGGTGCAGGTATTGTGTTGTCTCAAATTCAGGATGGGGAGGAACACCCTATACTGTATCTTAGCAAAAAGTTTACTAAAGCGGAGCGGAATTATAGCACCATTGAAAGAGAACTAGCGGCCATTATTTATGGACTGAGGAAACTAAATCATTACTTAGACGGACAAAAATTCAAGATTTAGACGGATCATGAGCCGTTGACTTTTTTAAACAAAATGATGGGATCAAATTCTCGTTTGACTCGATGGGCATTGTGTCTACAGCAGTACAACTTTGAAGTTGTTCATAGGCCAGGCAAATTACATGGTAATGCAGATGGCTTGAGTCGTGCCCTAGTCTAATGACTGAATATCTCTAGTGGATACAATGTAAGGAAAAATGGTGAAAATTATTTTTGTAGCGTTTTGGAATTATTTTTGTGAAGATTCAAAACTGTTTGCATTGTGTATTTCATTTTCAAAAATTGTTATAATTAAATGTTTTATCTTAAGCATTAGCATTTTGTAAAATTTGAGGTATGTACTTTGTATGAGACTGACATTAGGAGTGCTTTAAATCTTTTTGTTGTATTTTTGCGTTTGTTTTATCTAGAAATAAGTGCAAGGTAGTGTAACTGGTTTCTCCATTATCACTTAAATGGTTACCACTTGTGTTTTGAAAGCAGTAAAAAGTTTTTAGAATTTTTCCTTCAATAGCCTAGGAAAAATTCCTTTATGAGGGGAGGAGTTGTCATAAATTAAGAAGAAACAGAACATTAAAAATAAGCAAGGTTGTCTCGAGAGCATAACGTGATTATTATTATTTAATTTCAGAATATGTTTTTTTCAATAGTTGCTAACTAGATTTAATTGTTTAAAACAAATAATATTTTTTTGTTCGCAATGTTTCAAACGCAGGCTCGAGAGCCACGTATAGCTCTCGCACGAGAAACGCAGAGATATAAATTTTATTTCAAAATGTTTAGAACAGGTTTTTCTCTTGGGATTGGATTTAGCCTTTTGAATTTGGACGTTCAATAAAATTATTTTGCTGTGTTCCATCATTAGAGTTTTCATTAAAGTTCAACTTTACATCGTTGAAGCATTAACACTACACCACAGTAATCAATAAGTATCAACCATGTATCTGTATTAATATTATCATCCATCTGTTTTCATCAGGTCTCGGTCATATTTTTCGGTATATAACTGACATGATCATTCTGTATACAATGTATATAATGTTACGCACCTGTACGATAAGTTTTCATCACGTATCTGATGTATGAAATAATTAGTAGTAAGTCTGTAGTAGTTCATAAGTATTCGAGCAGCAGTATTTAGTAATAAGTATGTAGTACTGAATTAGTATTTAAGTAAGTAGTATATTCGGTATTCAATAAGAATTTATCGTGCATCATCTAAGTATTTGCCATGTATCTGTACTAATCATGTCTCGGTCCTCTCATTCTGTATATAATCTTATGTAATTCCTAAAGGCATGAATGAAATGTGCCATTATGTATCGTATTGGAATCGTATTGAACGCCCAGGTATGTCCAATAAAGTTGCAATGGTCTCTCAAAATATTTAACTGTACTGCCTTCAGTCACAATTCTGTCACAAGTTATTAGCCCCTGTTTGGCCGAGTAGTTAAGTTTTCAATAAATTCAATAAGCTCCCGATGCTGCCCTTGTGGGACGTCAGGGGGTTTTGCTCTAAATAGTTGCAGGTCCCAGGTATCACTCGAGTAGTCAAAAATGCGGTCCGGGTATTTGGCCCTGCTTTCACCTGTCACCTTTTCTGACTCAGGACGCCAGTTATGTTTGCAAAATTCACCAGAAGGAACAGTAGCCCTGAGAATCTAAGTTGCTGTTGTTTCAATAAGTTGCCAGTCGATCTACACGGAACCAGAATTTAGTGTTCTCATTATTAGGTTTCGTCACAAACCTGCTAATTTATGACTTTCCTAACTTTATGTGATATGCATATAAATCCTTATTAAACTATATTCAGTTTCTAAAAATGGACTATTCATTCCAGAATGACTCTCCAGAATGTGCAGAATGACTATTCAATTTAGAACCGTCTCTTTACGGCTCTAGACCGGTGTTTCTCAACCCGATTTCGCTCTTAGGACGGGCAAAATATTTCAGTGTTTTATCGAGGGCCGATAAAGTTAGTAATTTGAATTATTGGCATAATATTAATTTTGAAGTCAAACAACAAAAATCAGCGTTATTTTCGCAAATTTTCACAGGAGTAGTTTCGATGGTTTTATCGAGCCCTCATCCTCAGCTGCCAAAGTGTCTCAACTTTCGTGCTTTGGCAGCTGAGGATGACGGTTCGGTAAAATCATCGAAACTAGTCTTGGGAAAATTTGCAAACAAACGCTGATTTTTGTAGTTTCACTTCAAAATCAATACTTCTTCGGCGTGTTGTTCTATCTTAGTTATTGGCATAATCTTTACATATACAAAGTTGCGGAACGTAAGCAGTAGGAGGGACCGGGGAATAGTGTTTGCAGGGTTTCGAACCGGCGCTTCAGTAATGCTGCTTTATACCATGGGTGGCTAACCTGAGTCCCACCAAGTGTTAGCATTTGGCTCGCGGAGTGGGATGATATTAAAAATGGTTTAGTATACAATATAAATTGTACATAAAACAACTACAGTAGTCCTATAAAGAGCATTCCATTTGAATTTAGTGTATAATGACGTCTTACTTTACGCAGAATTAAGGTGGTTAACCAGCTCTTATATGGTACGAAGAGTGTGTCATTTTCAGCAAGAATACAATCATTCATCGGGAAGCAAGTCGAAAATATCCCAGAGTTTGATGAAAAGGTACGGGTTTGCGATGCTGAGCTTCGGTTTGATACAACGAGCCCAAAATGATGTTAGTACTACTCTACAAGCGAAATAACCACTTATCAACAACATGTTTGAGATGATTTCCACATTTTTTAATGAAACTTGGCATTTGGGAGCAAAATATGAGGACAAAAGTCTTCAGTCACTTTCCTACGTTTTGTTATAATTGAACATGGCACAGAACATGGCAGATAAATAAGCTATATTGATATTTGTCTTGAACCTTTGAAGCTGAAAACCGATTTCAAGATTTGAAAAAAAAAGTTCTTTGCGTTCTCTTACATTTACATACCATTCCCTTTAAAAGTGATTTTGATGCCAGGAAAGGGGCATTGTGATGAAACAAATGGGGCATTGTGAAATGTGTTGCAATGCACAGTTACACGAGACAGGCTATCAGGTTTGTTTAGAAGATTTCTACAAAACGTAAAATTCACATTATTACATTTCTACAAAATATAAAGTTCACATATATTCCACAAGTTTTTATTCAAGAATCAAGTACATTTTCATATTCGTGACAAACTGGAAAATCGAATAAAACAGAACTAATATACACTGAAGATGAAAGACAACAGTTAAAGTAAAATTTGGTAAAACAGTAGAAAATGTTAACATTTATAAGGTATTTTCTTCCTCCTTCTCGCATGCCTTTGTGGTGTAACGGTAGCACAATCTAAAATCTGGTGGGTTAATTCGTCATCACCAAGTTAGGCTATTGGGTCCCTCATACACAGTCGTCTTTTAAAACGGGGAATATATAAGATATTTTCTTCCTCCTTCCAGCATATCTTTGTGGTGTAACGGTAGCATATTCGGCGCTTATTCGAGATGTCCAGGTTCGAGTCCTGATGATTATATTGCACATTTTTCATGTGCCTAGCTTAAAAAAGACCTAATGACTGTACGTACTTCATAAATGAAAAACGGAAATCTGAAATTATCTTTTCTCTTGGTAGTAATGCTATATAATTTGTAAATAATTGCTTTTCAAATTAATGAAAGTTATAACTTTTATTTTGTCCATATTAACCACAGCTAATTTCACGAATATATTCTCATGGACTTAGTGTATGTTCTAAGTAAAAGAGCCAAAAATGATTACCTTTATTTATTCTCATGCACATAAAAATATTGTTTCCAAATGTATTATTGTTTAATGTTTGTTAACAAGAAATACATTTAAATTTCAAATACTGAAGCATAACTTTATTTACTCTACTAAATTTCAATACTGAATCGTGGCTCTGGAATATTAAACATTTGAATTTCCTGCAATTTATAGCAGAAATACAAATTTATATATTATACCTCTACTCCCAAAAAATTATGTCATATTTCAAAAGTCGTCTTTAGGGAAATATATAAAACTGGGCCAAAAAGTGTATAAGGTATTCTCTCCCTCCTTTCGCATGTCTTCGTGGTGTAATTTGAAGTATACTCGATGCGTGCTCGAGAGGTGGAGGTTTCGAATCACGGTGATGCATTGCATATTTGCACGTTTAGTGCTTCAGAAACACCTAATGACAATACAACGGCAATCTTACACTCTCATAAAATAAAATACAAAACCAGCCTTCAAGTAACATAATATTTTACTTTTTACGTAAGTCTGTCCAACCGAAAAATCTAATTACTTTTTTCATTACTTAAAAAAGAATGTTTTCACGCAATTAAAAACTTAGTCATCTACTAGTGAAATTCCTAATGCAATGTGAGTTAGGAAATTTCATAAAATAAAACTTCTGTTAAATCTGCAATGTGCTTAGTGACAGTATGTAACACGTCTTAAGATGCTGAGAAGTTTCGTACAAAATGGAGCGTTTTATTATGTTCCATACCAGTACAAAAGTACTTTAACATCAAATTTCTAAAAGAAAAGAATAATTAATTAAAGCTTTCGAATTTTTTAATCATCATCTAGTCTTAGCTTCCACCTCCATCCACATTACTTTACGGGGCAAATAGCTGAAAGGCACAACATTTTGGAACAAAGTTTCTAATCTGGCAGCCGTGTCAAAGAACTCATCGTGTAATGAAGGAAAATGTTGATTTTCAAACATGCGTCGAACGATATCGACTTTAACGACATATAACTAATTAATTACATTTTCGTCAAAATTTCGTGTTTTATGTGAAGACTTTTTATGTGGTTTCAAAGAACACAGTTTATACTGAACTTTCTTCTCCATCTTTTCTACTTTTTTTATGTGAATTTGAAGTCAATTTGCTTACCGGGCAGCTCCATGTATTCTCCTAGTGGAGACTACTGAAACTTATTTAAAGTATCGTAAATCTTTTCGCTGTGCTCTAACTAGAGCATGGTTGTTTTTTATAATTCTGCGCGTTAAATTAAGCTACAGAAATTTCTGGATAGAGAAATGTATCTCGTGGTCACCCTGTATGATGCCACAGAGGAAGTCCACCAGAGATGAAGCTCTGCATGTTTATTCATTGGCTTTAATATTGTAGAGTCATTAGGTGTTTTTCTTTCTTTTAAAACAGGGGGCCTGACAAACGTACAATAGCCTCGCCTAGATTCGAACCTGGACATCTCGAACAAGCGCCGAGTGTGCTACTGTTACACCACAAAGGCATGCAGACAAGGGCCCAATTGCCAAATCCTGGTGATGATTAATAATCACCCACCACCTTTTAGCTGGGGAGGACATTATGTTATTATGATGCTGGAGAAGTGAAATATGCAGTGCCCTCGCTGAGACTCAAACCTGGACCTCTCGAATACGCGCCGATTGTGCTACCGTTAAACCACGAAGGCGTGCAGAAATTAGGGAGAAATGCATTAAAATATAAGTGTATGCATGTTTATGCTTAGAATTTAATTTATCAATTAATGTTGTTCCAAAAAATTATTAATTTGTTTAACTTCATCTTAAAAAAATTACATTTAACTCTTAAGAAATATAATTCCAGAAACATAGCACAATAACATGGATTATAATTTGGAGAAACTTGGTATCAGCTGAGTGTAACATTGTACATTACATGATAGCTACAGTAACTAATATATTCTTCTAAGTATTATCTTTCCTGAAAAATGCATTTTATACGTTAATAAATTGAAACTATCTCTCACACACTTAGGTAAACATGTGAAATTAATGAAGTACTATGTTACACATTTCTTTTATTAAGATTTTGTTAAGATCTCTGTCTTGCTGGCTCCCGAGGCAAACAAAAGACATTATAGATGTGATTTTCTGAAAGTGCGTTGCTTAACGTTTTTCCCCTAAGGAAACTAATTGATTTGAGTAGAAAAAGATTTTATTATCCTGCCATCTATTTGCTTTTACTGTGAGTTGTAAATATTTGTCTTCGGAGAAAGATTCATCTGATATAAAACTGTTGCAGTAATCTAAATAATTAAATTCATAAAAATAGCGTCATATATAGAGGAATACTTTCGTATTCTTTTAATTCAAAATATATGCTTCTTGAGAATTTTGTAATTTACTTAAGAATAATAATATAAATTACTTGAAATGTGAAGACACCAGTAGCGATAAATTTATAAAATTTTAAATGTTTTAGTTTTGTAACATCGCAATGTTCGTTTTATAAAAACGAAATTTTCAGTATTTGTTGTTTTACAGACATCCTAACAGAATGTGGTATTTAAATGACTACAGTATCTTTTTTACGTATCTCAAAATTCGAGAAATGGTAAAATGTGTAGTAACGGAATTTTAAAGCTACAGTTATTCATGAAGCATGAAGAAAAAACAAATTCCCAAAATACGATCGTATGCAAAATACCTCGCTTAGTAATATATATTGAATTTATTCTATAAGTCCCAAGAAGAAAAGTTGCAGATGGACGAAAGCGATTTTCCAGAACACATTTAATTCACAGATATCAGGTGCTTTAAAATATATTATTATGCCTAGTAATCGAATAACATTATGTGAAATTAAAAAAAGAAAAATTAGATTAAATTCCATGCTGAGAAGAATTCTACATCTTTGAAGAAAATTGGAAAGCGAAAATAGAAAACAGGATCTTATCAGAGTGCTTAAAGCGGTTTAATAAACTGCTGTTTGAAAGAACTCTTGCTTCTTCTTAAAAGCAGTTTACAAACGTTAATTTAAAAAGCAAACAAATAGATAATACCTCTCTAACGGCTTGTAAAACAGAATTCTGGATAAAATTATCCAGTTGAATTTTTGAAAAAACACTATACCATGAATATTGATTTTATAAAATTTTTATTTGCTTGTGGTCTGTCTACACTCAATATATGATTGCACACTTAAAATGACAACTAATTTCAAAATACACCTAAATTTCAAGAAAAGGAAAAATAAGCTTTTAAATAATACTGCTTAAATTTGTAGATTCTGTCTAGTCTGTCGATGAAGAAATAACAATAAAATTCTTCAGCGAGGATTTTAGTAGAAAGCTTTTATAACAACTGCCAATAACAGGTTATGTTCCTTTTGACAATTGAGCTTTATTTGGCACCTGAAAAAATAAGTAGTAAAAATATGTTATGAAAGCAATATCGAATTCAATACTGTTCGTATCATTTGTTGTCAACCTCTAATAAAACGTTTTCTTTCTTACAATTGCTATTTTTTTTCTTTCAATGATCTTCGATATTATCGATTTTCGAAGGCTTTTTTTATCATTAGAAAAGAGATGTTAAAAACAGTAATTTTCCTTTGAAAAATAATCGTAAATCTCAAAACAAATATCGAGAACAGTGCAATAGGATACAATAAGTGTGAATTTTTATTTTACAAAGCGTCAGAGAAATAAAAAGAAAATTGTGCAACCTTTCATATTTTATATTACGCCCAAAGGGGTGGTTTTGTCAAAATGTGAGGCTTCTAGTTGTCATTGTTTTTTCACAGTGCAAGAAACATGCCTGCATTCATACAAATTCTTCATTATTTAATTTCTTTAAGTATAATAGAGGGCGATGATATTTGGTGGCAACTACTTGAAAACTGACGCAACATTTTGCAGAGATTCGAAGTAAATGCCAGCCCTTCTGGTCTAACGCCTCTTTGGTTTTTAATAAACGACTAATAATTTTAAGGTGTTGTTCATTTTTCTTGTCCTTCTGTCTACATCATTAAAACTGGCTACGAATTCGAATATGATAACATGATTTTACAGAAACAATTAAAATCAGTCATTAATTTTTAAAATAGTCCTTAATTTAGAAATTTAGAAGTAAACAATATTATCACCAGTTTGCAGCAAAAGTAATTCTACAAAGTTGAGCTCTATGATTTACTAGTACATATGTACAACTCACAGAATAATCGAAACTAGAAGGACATGTTAGTATTAGTTCTTAGCTAACATATCTGCCAATAAATTAGGCTTCAGATCAAGATGTATCTGTACAGACAGATGCCTGAATGAGGATTTTACCAGTCTCTAGCAATGTGTGATTTAACGTTAACCTGCTGAATAATTACATCAGATCTGTGGTGCAGCTCTACGTACTTAACGCAACTGTGAGTATCTGTTCAAGGTCACTTGGTACTTATGGTCTGTTTCAAGTTAACCGAGTGATAACAGCAGATAATGATGCATGCACTTAAACGCTAGCATTCTCTTCAATTTGTATGATCTTCTTTGCATGCCTCTTTGGCATAGTAAGCAGCAGCCCGTCCAGCTAACAATAGGAAGCTCCGTTTCTTGAATCCTGGTGGGAGATGCATATTTCTTAGCCAAGAATAAAAAATGAGCTCTACATGTGACTGCCAAAAAGTTAACGTTTCTTAATTTCTTTAACCACCCTTGGCTCTGACATTTTATGATATCAGCTAGGTATGCAGAAGAAAGTCAAGTGACTAGTCTCTGCTGCTTCTATATGGTGAATACACAGTTTATCATATGATGCCATTTATGTATGAGTAAAGTCAATGGAATTTAATTCACTGGAGTAAGATTGTACCAATTTTTATAAATTATGACTGAAAAATTATTTTAGTATGTATTCTTTCCTGCAGTTGAAATCTGGAAGGCCAAAATTCGCATTGTTTGCAGATCAATCTGGCAACTTGGGTATCTCGACAATTTGGACTCATCTTAATCAAGAGTACTTGGACATTAATTCAAATAAATCAGAAGTAAAGACCCATGTTCAGTTGCATGTTCTTGAAAAAGAAAGTGGATCTATAGCAAATTAGGTATTTTTTTTTACTTCTGGAGTATCAGAGTTTAATCTGCAAATAAAATATACAAGCAGATGAATAACAGAAGCATATATGCATGTTGATATTAATCACAGTTTAATTATGAAGCATATTAAATCTCAGTTTAACTATGAAGTCTGATTAAATTTCTATTTCTCAAGAAGGCTTTTAATTTAGTCGAATGCCAAAATTTGTTATCATTACACTACTACAATGAAACGCTAGTGAGATGTAATTAAATGTTATAAGATTAACTCCGAGGAAAAAAGTTCCGATTCCGACCGAATAAATCCCTTCACTGACAAAAACAAAGCAAAAGAAAACAAACAATCTAAAACAACTCATTTTACCGTTTGCCCAAAAGAGTTTGGTAAGGTTTTTCTACTCTCTCGCACAGTTCGCAGTTTACAAGGTATGCTGTTGCACTCACACATGCTAACCCATTTCTTTTTATACTTTTAGCTTTATTATTAAGCATTATTTCCTTCAAGCTTATGTCATTAACAATTCAACAGCAAAATTGTAAAAATTTCAAATATTGTATGTGTTTAGAATTGCAGTTGAAGTGTTGGCATACATTTTTCTATTTCTTTCAGCGTTTTATCAGCTTACCACATCAATGTACAATTTTCTTAATAAGAAGGCTCGCAAAAAAATTGTTGTGTGTTTTAATTATTAATGTTTTTTACTTTATCTATTAATTATCGCGTTGTTGGCTCTTACGCCACATAAAATTCGATTCAACAGCAAAATCACAAAATATTAAAAAACAGCATACCTTGCGCTACTGCTCGTTTTAAAGTCGTGTTGTTGTTGTGACTTATCTGACAGCAATATCAGAAGAAGTCCACGAAATTGATCGTGGCAAGGAGTCGAAGATTGCACTTGTCGTTGGCAAGAGCCTTGAACACAATACAGATGACAGTACTACTTTGCTCAGTTCCGCCCCCACCCCAATTTTGACGGAGGGCACACTGGAAAGGGGACGGGATGAGGGTCTCCAGCCCGTCTTCTCCTGTCCCAAACTTCTTGATAGGACTTTCGTTTCGCCTCGTATTCAGGGTGCATTCATGCTGCACAGACACTTTACCTTTACAAACATGTATCTCTTCTCCGGGATTTGAACCCAGGCCCTTCGGCACGGGAGTCAGTGCCGTTAACCACTATCGCAGGCTGTAGGCGTCTTTGAAATCGTAGAGTTTGTTAATCAAAAATTCGTTAAAGTTTTACAAAATCAGAAATAGTTAATAAAACAATTCAAAATTCGGGTTTATAAGTGCACATGTGTTCGAGTGAAGCACTATGCTATTCAAAATTTCATCGCTCTAGTTTCCGTTTGTTTCTTCACAGTGCGAGAAACCTATATATATTCATACATTCTCTTCATTATTTAATTTCTTTAAATGTAGTACGAAGCGATAACATATGCTGCCAACAATTTGAAAAAGAATACTCCATTTGTAGTGATTCAACAAAAAATGCCGTTTCGAGACTGGTGTCCCTTCTGGGATTAAAATAAAAAGAAATTAATTTAAATAACGAACGAATCATAAGGTATCACTTTCATATCTGCTGCATATTCTATTCTAAGAACGTGTTCTACGCATAACTTCGTAATCAAAAGAAAACATTTCGCAAAGAGCGGGAAACACATATATCGAAAATTATCAATATTATTTACTAAAATTAAAATTAACTAAGGCTTAAGTAAACATAAATATATGTATATATATATATTCAGTAACTCTTTTTAAGTTTTTTGGCTTAGCAGCATATGTATAAACTTTACCAACGAATCCGGCATTACAGAATAACCAATAGTTATTCTCCAGGTCACAGGATATGAATTAAAAGGAGAACTCGGTAGCTTCTGTGAAACCTAGTCTGACACTGCTCGAGGAATCAAACATTTGGCTTATGTCCAGAGATTATTGGCTTGTTACTCCTGGAAGAAATAATTCATCACGCTTGTCGTCAGACTGATCCAACTGACAAGGAACGTGTGTTATTGGAATGGCACAACCGAAAGAATAGGTGAGTCGCACCCCGATGGGGAGAGGACGATTTCGAATATGTTCCGTCCATTCCTATCGGTCTGGATTCATCTGCAATCAGCTTTAATCAGAAATAAGGTTAAAATTTTGAACATAATTAATTATGTAATATCAATAGTTGAAATTATACTATATTTTAGGCCATAAAGATTGTCGTTTTACGGAAAAAAAGGAGAAATTATTAGATTTATACAATGAAAAATGTTGTAAGGGGAGAAAGGAAAGATTTACACTGCAAAGAAAGAAAGGTACAATCCTATTTCTCCCGTTCTACTGGGACATTTAATGAAATTCAAATTCCTTTTTTTATGTCTCGAAATCGCGTCTCAGGATATATGTTGAACTTATATATAGCATTGTTCTAACATAAATATTCTGACACAAAATCGGATATTTTCTGAAACGACATGCCAATTATTTTCCCATATTTCAATTCTACGACTCAAATTATGCCCAAAATATTGAATTTCGTAAAATTTGGTGCAAAATTTGAGGAGAAATTTAAAATTTTATCTTTTCAGTTTGCGCCAAGAGTAACACACATGCCGAACTTCTTACAATCAGCTTATAGCAACCCATTTCCATTTTCCTTTTTTTCCATTGTAGCCGAGGGGAAAAACGTCATATCTTATACTTTTATATAATTTTAAGAAAGTGAGTAAACCACATTTGGCGTTATTATCAAACAAACATGCCAAATATGCCAAATTTCAAAACGCGCCAATATGTGAATTCACGTATATCCTAGGAAATGCCGAATAAAAAACACTAATTTTTTGCAGGTATGCTTAGAAATGCATCTACTTTAAGGTGACGGTAAAAACTTTATAGGTTATAATATGAAATTGTCTTTCGACAAATTTATAAAAATTATTTAAAAATACAAATTGAAAAAATAAATCATAAAAAGGGGCGAATTTTATTTGGAATGAACCTAATTTTCGAAGTGTGAAAGGAAGATTCAAATAAGTTTAATGAAAAAGAGATATTAATAAGTATAAGACTTAATTAATTAATAAGTGTAAGACTTAATTAATACGGTGAGGCGGAAATTTTGGGAGCTAATTAAAAAAAAACTACTCCTGCGTTTTTTAGAAAACTCGGCAGTTTGTCATAATTTGAGTCGTAGAATTGAAATGTGTGAGAAAATTGGTATGTAATTTGAGAAAAATTTCCGATTTTGTGTCAAAATACCTATATTTGAACACTGCTATATATAAATTTAATACGTATACTAAGTCGCGCTTACTAGACATGAAAAACACAAGTTGAATTTCGTCTGTTGGCCCAGTAGAACGGGAGATATAGAACTGTCCTGTTTTTTTTCCCTCAGTGTACCATGCTTACTAATCTTAAAAGCAGTAGTATTAAGAAATTTTATTCATGAAATAAATTTCATTCATTTTACAGCAAGCTAATTTTTTTAATTCCTAAATCACAGTTTTAAAATGTTATTTATTTAATTATTATTATTGTTATTGTCAAATTACAATTTACTGCTAAAACAGTTGCACATGTCTTGTATGTAAAGCCAAATATTTTTCTTCCTACTCAGGTTAGGTTATGGTAGTATGTTTCGCTGAGAAGGTTTTATTCATGTTATATCTTTCCTTTTGATTCCTTTCTCCAAGAATGCACCTCATTCCAGAAATTGCGTAAATTTGAGTGGCAAGCAGTTCTACTATAAAGTTAGAAGAATAAGGTCTTGGCAAGCAACCGCTATCTCAGATTAGTTTGAAAATCGAAAGTGATAAAACATTTGAAAATCGAAAGTTAGAATTTTGAATCATTGTTAGTGGTTTTAGATGTACATGTAGCCTTTATTGGAATAAGTTAGATAATGGTAATGGGAACTGTTTTTAAGAAAGCCTGTATTCTACTTTGTGTAGCTTTTATTTTGATTTAACCGTTACTAGTGGTGAAGTAGAATAAATTTCAAATATACCTGTGCGTGTTTGCTTTAAGTGTTTAATTATTCTAGCAGTGGTAATTTACATGAAGAATCTACGAAAAACAAAAATTACTTTCTGAGATTAATCAAACCCAAGTGAGATACATAACAAGTTAAGCATTACAACATTAGGTTTTGTTTAGTTTACATCACGGGAAAGCACTCGAGGGCTTTTTAGGTAATGGTTGCTACTGTAGAAGACTTTCTAAGGGAAACTGGCTCGTATACATGTTACACATGCAGGAAGGTACGAAAATGCCAGCACGTTCACTGGGATTCTAATTCCGGACCGAACTACCAGTTTTCAGCGACTTTATCTATCGGCCTCTCTTTATAACGTTAGCAGAACATACGAAAATCACAAAGACTATCTGCCTAAGGGAAGAAATGCCTTCCTTGAATATATTTCTTTGAGAAACTTGCTCCTTTTCCCCCTGCATACATATAGAGAAAATCTCGAAAACCATTTATGCAGCTAGCCCATTCGTTCAGCTTCGAACCCTGGACAAACTACCAATATTCAGCAGTCGTTAAGCGCTTGTCCAGTGGTGCAGGTTTTACCTTTCAAGAATTAAATATTGCTGTTATATTTTTTTAAACTTTATTGTGCGTTGCATTTCCTTTTCCTTATATTTTATAAATGTTTTTAAATCCTAGCATACTTACTAAGTTATTTCTTGACGTCACTCTTTTTCTTAGATCTGTTGTTATAATTTTACAGAAAGAGGAAAGGCAGTTATAATACTATCTTGTCTGTTTGCTGCTATGCATTAATGCCATTACTTATATAAGAATATATACGTATAGCTACGAATTTTGTGTTTAGATAGTTAATTATGGTCGAATTACAATTAAAATTGTTGTCTTGCAATGCAGCGCGAAGACGAATTTTAAGAGAAAGCTATACCGAAAAATTAAAAATACAGGAGCACGTTCCTTTAACATTGAATAAAGGTTCAACTCGGTAATTTGTATTGAAATTGAATAATTGCAATTGACCACTATGTTAGCTGTAACCGTAATTCCATCCTCTTATTGGTTTCCAGAAATCTCGAGAAGCAGGAAATGCTAGAACTATCTCACGCGGCCAGTTGAAAACTGTTTGAAGCCATAGAGAGACATCTCAGTTTAGTTACTTTAGTTATTTACTGTATCAAGACTACTGTAGATTCTAGTTGATTTCGGAAACATAACTATAGTCCTGAGTAGTTCATGCCTGTGTAGAAGATAAAACAAAGATAAGAAGAGTTCAAATTACCCTTTATTTGCTTATCGATTTTACATACGTTCCCGAACTTCGGGATACAAAGTCCAACCACTTGTGGTCTGAACATAAAAGAATATAAGACTACTAACTAACTAAAATTTAAATATGAGCTAACTTTAAATATCTTAGGCAAATGACTAGGACTAAGACTGGCCTTTTAAATTACTACGTCTGTAGCACGCAAACTGCGGAAACCTGCAATACGTCTTTAACTTTCAAGATGGTTAAACTTCTGGCCTCAAAGGCGGATAGTAACTGATGGCAATCTCGCTTGAAGACTCGTAACAAGAGAGCTCTCTTTCCTTCTTCCTTCCTCCTCCTCTTGGCAAAAAGCCACAACTTTAAGCGTTAGCAATTACAATTTACAAAAAAAACATATTCACGCGTTGATTCTGGCCGGAAGTGGAAAATAAGAGATGATAGTAAAGTTTTAAAATAAAATAAATGCTAGTGAACTTAAAATCTTTACAACTGTTATTGCGAATTCCGCGTGAACTGAGATATCAGTTTTAACTTTCTCTTTAGATGCGCCTTTTTTTCATATGCTTTCTGTTTAACGTTTTTAGTAGTTTGACGTATAACTACTGATTATACTGTGCGATATTGAGAGCACTTGTACGAATACCTCTGAGGAAAATAAATTCGAGCCTTCTGATATATTTCTTTTGATAAGAATAAATTTTTACAATGTTATGTACTTATATATCAACAGGACATTCATGAAAACAGCGAACGCAAATCCGTTGCTTCCATGAAAACGTGTTTAAAAATTTAGTTTTTGAATGGCAACTTCTGTTACCAAGCATTGTGAATAATGCTATTATATAGTTTTCAGATAAGATCCATTTTCCTATCTTCACCTACATAAAACGTCAAAAAGTAACTTAAAATGCAGTAAAACGAAAGCAATAAAAATTCGACAACTTGTTTTTGGTCCAGCGCATTTGTTAATTTTTTATTGCGTAATAAACTCTATACGGATTATTAGGCTTTCAGGAGGCAGAAACCTAAAAAAAAGCCAGAGCTCTCAACGTCATTTGAGTTACAGTAGCTTCCCGTTGTTAGCTAGGTGTGCTACATATTCACACCACAAGAAACGCAAGGGAGAGTAGTTCCGTTCTCGCATTCATCCTTCGCTTAAAATGCAACAATGGACAGACTCGAAATACAGTCGACCGAACCAGGGGACGAACCAGTTATCATTTACTGTATCATTAGTTTTCCAGCCACTCTAAGGACTACTAAGTTTTCAGAAAGAAGAAGGAAAAGTCAGTTTTAGTTTCGATAGGATTCGAATCAAGGTTGGTCCAATTACTAAATTGATGATTACTAACTTCATAACACCATAAAAATAAGCACAGGGGAATGTTCACGCACTCAGAAGTACATATTTCACAACTTTTGCGACTGGAGTTATACATTGATTTACATTTCGGACGTAAAGTAGAAGCGCAGTTTTGACAACTTGATAGTTAATTTTTTTTCTTTAATTCTTCCACTCTGCCTCAAAAGGATTTTTGATGTTTCTTCTTATCAGATCAGGTGTTGAGAAGTTGCGTTTAACATATTTTAGCTTTGATGTTCTTAATAATTTCATTTAGCTTTAAGTTTACTTAACACTAGAATTACAGAAGGGGTCATTATGGCCGCAAATGAAATAAAATTGTTCGTACATTTTTTATCTTTCTCTTTAAATAGTATACTTTTTTTTTACTTTTTATAAGCACGTTCCAGATTAGGAAGTAATTTACTTATCTTGTTTTAAATGATTATGTTTTGAGTATAACTGTATACACTTAAAATTACCCTTACATATAGGTCATTTTGACTGTTCTGCTTCCCTGTTTAGAAGAAGGCTAGTGCTAGTGCGGCTTCTTGTAGTAGAACCCTGAAGACATTTGTTTGGGTTTTTGTCACTTTTAATGATCGATATTATTTGACAGCTGGCTGGAACGGATCTGAGCCCTACCTTCCAAAGTTGGAGAAAGGTTTTATGTTTCTTTTTTGTCTGAATGTTTTCGCGAGTTTTTTCCTTGCTCTATGCCACACAGTGCTTTTCTTCTCGCTTGCAATTGTTCGAGCATTCTAACCACCTCTTCTAACATATAAATTTTAATTTATTGATCATTTCACGTATTACCATTGGAAGTAAATATCTACCAGAAGGGAAAAAAATCATAAATGTTTTACAAGAATTATCTGACGAAAATACTGACTCAGAAATTAGTGCTCATGAAGACTATAATACATAAATTTATTCTGTTTCGTCTGATAAAGACTGGATTATTTCTCACTGCAAAAAGTGCCATAACACTTCACCTTCTGATTAGGAGCAAGAACAACGCATTCCTTCATCATTTCCACAGTGGATCGATTCCAAAAATAAAATTCTATAAAAAACAAGTTCCGGATGTCAAGGATTTAGCCTTGAACAAGAATGTAGTCGAAGGTAGAGAAGTAATTGTAAGCCAAAACGACGACAGATGTGGGGTATAAGTCATAGTCTAATGAAAAACGAAGACAGATTTGTTGTTTTGAAAATGAAGAAAATCAGTGAAAAGGCAAAGAAATAGCCTACGAAGATACAGTATGGAATAAAGAAGTAATATCAACAAATCTACTTGGAAGACTTCCTCTCCAAATTTTTTTTGCGAGAATTATGTGGCCCAGCTACTTTTACCTCGAAAAAAATACTTGACGGTCACGCAAGTAATGCTTGGAGACTTACGAAAAATACAGTATCATATACAACCATATGCAGACGCCGAGGCTCATGAATGGTTAGAAAATCTAAATTAAAATTTCGCACGTATTCAACCAGATGCATTTATTACTCTATTCTATACTCTTGGGGATATGGCTACCAGAAGACTTTCTGTTTTGAGTTAGAGTCCGAATTGTAGAGACCATTTCCTCAGTGAAATAATGTCTAGGGGCAAATTCTTGGAAATAATGTAATAGCTGCACATCAACAAGATCGTAAAATCAACTAAATTAAATCACGAGAGTTATAACCTGATTTATTTTCTCTTGCTTAAAAGATATGGAATACCTTTTTTGCCAATTATTTATACATTTTTTAGAAAAGTGCGATGCCAGTTTATTCAATATATTTCACAAAACCCGGATAAGTTAGACATAAATGTTTGATTTTCAGCTGATGCAAAAATAAAATATTTTGTGAATGAATATACTTATTTAAGAAACTATGGAAGCCGAACATTTTAAGGAACTGTTAGGAAGCATGCGGTTTATCGGTTGATTGAGCTCTTTCAGAATACCGGAAGCAATGTTGAAATGGAAAATTATTTTCCTTTTTTGAATTTAGGAAAACATTTTAAGGATGAAGAAATTAGTTATATAGGCGCAATCAGTCGCGCAAAAAAAAATGATCTATTTTCATTCAAGAATGAGAAAAATGAATTATATTCCAACAAAGCTGTCAAACATAATATATATCTTTCACGTCATCTCAAGGAAGAAATGTCCTTTACATGAGTTCACTTCATAAGTTATAAGAAATGACAAAAAAGCACCCGACGTAGTGAGTTTTTACAATGTAATCATATATAGGATATATGTTTTGGATGAAATGGTCCGAAAACATTTCGTCAAATCTTGAAGATGACGTCAGTATATGTACTTGTTAATATATTTGATCTCTTTACAGTAAATGCATCGATTATCTGGAAGAGACCACTAGGAATGCAAACATTAATTTTCGTTTTTTTTTTTATTTTAGATGTGGCTCAGACAGTTACGAGACAGCTAGATTTCCTCAAATAAGTAACTTCTTGCTCCCAAAAGACGCCTGAAAGCTGTTCTTTCTGCAAATAAGCGTAATGGCGTAACTTATTTAATATTTAATTCTCCACATACTGAATTTTTTTAATGAGAAACGATATTTCATTCTATGAGTATCTAAACTGAAATTTTTTATAAGTGTATACGATTATTATTATTAACGATTTATACTGTAAAACTAAAATTATTGCTATGTAAACTTCTAAGGTAAAAAATAAATTAAATTTTTTGAAGATATTTAACCCTGTAATAAAAATAAACTTAATGAACGTAAATTGTAGCACATTTTATTTTTAAAAAATTCAAAAATGCTAGATTTTTTTCTAGTGATTACGTTCTGATTAAAATGTTCGCACATCGTAGAAATAAGTAAACAGAAAATGCCGTAACGTTAGCTTTAAGTTTTAGCTACATAATCTGTTTTTAAAACGACACTAGAACTGAGATATACTTTGATGGATTTTCTTTAAAATTTCTTTTGATATATTTACTCTATATAAATTTTTAAAGGAATTCAATAGGATGGATTGGCATTTTTGTTTCAGGAATTATTTTTCTGAGTGTCCTGTACAAATTTCAGGATTATGTTCACTTATACAGAATATTTGAAAAATGTTTGCAAAAAGATGTATTTTTGAATGGTTGTTCATACTCCCTTTAGAAATGAAATCAAAGAAAGCAGACAGCGATTACGACAAGTTTGGTAACCTGACACACCATGATAAACAAAACATAAATTTCAAATTTTTACACTTTTAACCTATGAAGAAAATACTGATAAGTAAAGTTTTTCCCAGCCTTCTAAAACTTTTTGCTAAAAGTATGTAATCAAATGTACAGGATAATGAAAAGCGAAAATGTTGATTTTACAGTCAACTGCCTTAAAAAAGTTCAGAAAATGTGAATTTTCTAAATTTATATTAAAACACATTCTAAAATGAGATTTGTAAATTCGTGATTCTGGTTTGTGAGACGTAGCAGATACCATTTCTATTCTTCACATTACAAACATACACTTTCAAAAGCTCTTTCAAGTGTTACATCTGAATTACATGCATTCAACGTACATTACACTAAAGTCAGCAATACAAATACGTATTCTGGAAAGAACTTTAGAAACGACGTCTCAAATATTTTGATTAGAATTTCAATTATTTCATTCTGAGAAAAAAAAATAATTCTCTCCAACCTATATACATAGGTCAAAGAGGCAAAGAGCAAATATTCGATAGTGAATATTCAATGAATAAGCACGAATTAGAGTCCGTGCAAAACGCTTGTACTGTTACCCCCCCTCCCCGCGCTACCGATATAAGTATGTAAGGGAAATAATGTTATCTTTTCAAAAGTTCGATAATGAGTTTTCAGTGAATAAACAGGAATTAGGGTTCTCACAACACATTTTCACAGTAATGTCCGTCTGTGTGTCTGTATGTGTCAAGACGACTTCTTTCGTTAACAACAACATTTACATAAAAATTCTAAGGATATCTATTTTCCGTAGATAAGCTTTTCGTAATTATATAAAGAGTTGATTAGATTTTGGGTAAATCTCAGCGACCCAAAGTGGCACATTATTTAAAGCCGATAAAGAGTTTTTAATGAAAAAATATCATAAAATATAATCCGGAAATTTCCAGTTTTAGAATTTAATGCTTTTTTGTGTCAATGGAAGTAACATATTAGATTTTGGCTAGCACTGATAAATAAAGGATACTCTAAGTAGGCTTCGAATATATTTTTGTGAAACTATGTTAGGCTATAATCCAAAACTTCTCAAATATGGTATTTAGAAATCATACATGATTCAGAACAGTGTATTATATTTCGAAAATAAAATAAACTGCAAGTGATTCTTTCCTTGGAACACTCTTAATAAATTTTCGTAGATAAGTATAGAATCACGATAATAAGAATTTCTCAGAGAAGTTAGCCAAATAGTGCCGCCCAGTGATTAATTTTGCCCGGTTATTTTAAATATATCATAAACACTTATTTTTTTAAAATTAATAACCGCATAAAATATATATTTTTCATCTATTCAGTAAAATACTTGTAAAATTTTTTATTGAAAAAATATCAACAAGATAACATTTGATTATGTTGATATAAATTTTAAGGAAGTAGTTTTTACATTTGGCAAGTTATACGAAATAAAATAAAATTCACGATTTAATATTATAGACCTCTCTGTTTATTGGAATAATCACTTAGATTATAGACCATGATGAGATTATTAGAACCACGAGATTATTGGAATAATCACTTATATATGACCACTTAGACCACGATGAGGCGGGAGGTGATCCTTTGAAGCTTGTTTCTATTCAAAATATGTGATAAGTGGAAAGTCATGTGATGGCCACGCCAGATTTTATAAATTGCGGTTTGTTCTTTGGCGCCCGCATATAAATTTCTACTTTAATTTGAAAGCATTCGTTTACGACAAGCCGTTCAAGAAGTCCTTTTGGAATTATCCTGGATATACACCAGTGGCGGCTCCTCTATTTGTGCAGGTGAGCACATGAAAGCGAAGAAATAATTTCATTGATATTTTGACATAATTTTTAAATATGTTAACATATAGCTGAAATACTGTATTTTAGCACAGATTACTTAGTTTTCTTATGCCTTTGAAAACCAGTTTACGGGCACAGGGAACACCGTCTCGAAAGACACCGTAACTATTTAGGTGTTGGTTACACGACGGGACAAAGGAGCGAGAGGGGAAAGTCTCCGCTGAAAGCATTCCATTGGCGCATCTTCAGTGTGCGGGAGCTGGCATTGTTTGCAGTAATCTCGTCCGAATTCTCCCTTGGTTTGCTATATTCGGTTAGTTAATTCGTTTCTCCATTTTCTTCTTATTTTTCTTTATTTCTTTTTTATTATTATTATTATCTTCCGATGTTGTATTTCTTGCAAACTAGAGTAAAATGTTAAGATGGCAGTAAGTAAAATCAGTGTTTCGAGTCTAAATCAATTACCTTTTTCTGCTTTCAGTATGGAAAGAAAAATTGAGATGAAATTAATCTGGCCAATACTTTATCTAAACTTTATCCAGGTGACGAAATACAAGACTAGAAATTTCAAAAGGCAATTCAAATGCATTTTGTATGAGATATGTTCATGGGTTTGTAAATCGGGAACAAATAACAGGCTGTTTTCCCCCCGTATCTCCTATTTGCAAAATAGAATGGTGATTAATAAAGCATGAATTCCCATAAACCCATTTAAACTACATCTTAGAATTTAATTTGCTAGGAAAGGTGTATATTCGTTAATAACTCGACAGTGCATTTCGTTCAAATGTTAGAAGACACAGCAAGAAGGTTACCAAAACTCATTATAATCCAGCAAAGATTATTAACTGCATTCTACTTTGTCGCCATTTGAGCTTGCACTTCGAAGATTCATTAAATCCAAGAGCTTTTATAAGTCTTATCAACTTGTCAGGAGAACTCCATTCGTCCCTTAAAGACCATTTCACTAGTACCATTTTTTTTAAAAGGAACTTCAAAAGGAATTCAAAATCATTTATTAGAGTACATGATCACTGTTTCTCACAACCACATACAAATGAGATCTCAAAAACAATTTCATTTCAGTAATAGCAGATGAAACTACTGATGTATTATCCAATCGGTTCTCATTTTCCAATATATTTCAAGTAATGGGCAACGGGTTAAGTGATTTTGGGAAATTCATAATCTACCTAGTCATGGTACGAAATCTATAGCTGAATGTATTCAAGCAATTTTGGAAAAAGTAGTAGAACAGACTCGAGAAATAAATATTCCAAAGGTACGACGTGTTGAATGGCCCTCATGGTCATCACGATGGTGTTAGAGTTTTAATTCAACATCCCTGCAATAATGCATAATTTGTGAAATGCGACGCACAATGTAATTGCTGTTCAAGGAACCAGTCAGAATAAGCAAGTTCGAATATTTATTTTCAAACTGAGTTGTATTACTAACTTCTTAACAACTGTCCACAGATTTGCTGTTCTAGATGAAACTGTTAGGAAAAGGATACTTCCTGGTTCAGCTGCTAGGTGGAGTTTTAAGGGTCAAGCATTCAATGCAGTGTGCGAATATAAGGGATTAGCTGAAAGAAAGTATGACAAAAAACAGAATCAACATCTAAACAAGCTATAATAATAAATGCAGCAGAGGGCTGTTCGCCGTAAGCTATTAAACTAGGAATTTGTGGTTTGGTTTACAGTGTTTCACAATATTACGCCATGCGTCGGTGTGTTATAAAACCAGCTTCAGGAAACGGTAATAAATGTATCATTCATTGGAAAGCAAGTAAATATTTTCCATCAGTCTTTAGAGAATGAAAGGAAGACTATAGACACAGTGTAAGAGGAGATATAGGAATCATATGAAAACGGAAGAAATAAAATAGACATATAAACAGAATGTAGCAGCTAAAGATACATCTGATGTCATCACGAATCAAGTAAAGAGAGATTTTATTTTATTTCTCATTGCTCTGTTCTTTCTCTCTTCGAAGTTCCAAAACTCCATGAGTACGAGGAAAAGTTTCCAATTCAGATTCTTAATCAAATAACTGACGTTTATCCATTTTTACGGAAGGATAGTCTGAAAACTGAATTAGGAATAATATACAGAAAATCAGATTTCAGAAGTATGACTCGTACCATTAACCTTCTGCAATTTTTTATAGAAAATAAATTACAGACTATTTTTTTGAAGAACCATAAGCTATTGCTAATTATTGTTACTATTCCAAAGACCACTGTTGAAACTGAGAGATATTTCTAAACCCCCCAAAATTTCTAAGAAGTGCTAGAGCAGACTAAGAAGTTAAGAGCTCTAGCTATGCACGCAATAAAAAAAAAGAATGAGAAATGGCATACTGAAATTTAATGAAATTTAAGAAACTTGTGCTTTACTATTTTATAATTAACGTTCAAAGATATATTGTAAAAAATATTACTGTTTAATTATATTTTATTATAAGAAATAAAATGTTGTAATTTTATTACCTATGGCAAGTTCTTTTCCTTTAGTTGCATTGTTTTCCTTTAACGTGTGAAAACTGAAATGTAAATTTACAAGTTACCTGCACATTTAATTTTTGAAACTTGTTTTCTGAGCCTCTATTTAAATAATCCACTAGCCGTAACTGGTGTATAATGTGTTAGAAAAAGATTTCTTTGCTTAAATATTGATCTTAACCTTTCCCATCTATAACACATTACATGTAAATGAAGTACATAACTTTCAATATTGGAAGTAGAATAAATTTGTAAATGTTAAATTTGATTTTTCTATGGTTTGTGAGAAACAAAGTTCGAGAATGTTAAGTATTCCTTTTCTCCAGAATAAAAATATTTCGTTTTTCAGAATCATTTTAGTCTTGGTACTTAAATTGCCTTATTACGGTTTCTAAAAATTAAAACAATTTTAAGAACTTCGTACCTGAAAATGTACGTCTAACATGCAACAGGGTCAATTTCTGCGAACACAGATACCTGCAAAATTTGAGGCAGTCAAAGGATTTCACATTATTAATATGACAAAACTCCCATTGCTTACAGACCGCCATATATTCCGAATTTACTTGGCAAATTATGAAACATGAAAATATTTCAGTGTTTTAAAAATTCCATAGGTATTTCAGTTACAATTAATCATAATATAAATTAATATCGCTTAAGCGCTAAATCGATTTAAACAGAATTGATTGCTCTTTTTATGACATATATATGAGTGAGTCTATACTCTTTTTCCTGCCTTTTCTTAGTTTACATTCTCTGTTGCTTTCATAAATTTTGTTGCGAATACATAAAATTTTAATTTTTCTCTTCCCATAGCATAACTGAGTTTCTTTTATGTTACATAATAACACACCAAGCATTCGCTTAGCTTGTGGTAATTTTAGTTTGAAGAAGTACAAAAAAGATATTTCACTTCTTAAAACTATGTCACTCAAACTTTCCTCATTTAAATACATGTTTGAAGCTTTTTTTTCCTTTTGGTCTCTTTTAATGCATATTACTATAATATAAATTGCTTGCATTTCAAAAATACATTGCATACCTAATATAATATTGAACATTTTAATTAAAAGCGATACATTATTAAACTGAAAATTTACTTTTCAATCTTCAGTTTAGTTCAAAAGAAGGAAAGGCGGTGACGACATTTTTTGGGAGGGAGTGGGCGGCTGTTTAAAACAGATACGTTTTTATAGAAAGGCAAAATAATTAATTAATATGCTATTCTTTACATAGTTTTAATGAAGGAAAAATACGGAATTGACAACCTCTTTTGAAATTGCAGTATCCTGTCTAAGTTCAGGTCAATTCACTTCTGCAGCTTCGGCTTGGTTGCCATAAGGCATTCCCGTAACAAATTGCTTATATTTGTTTCTATTCTTATTCAATTACATTTGAATCAAATACAGATGTGAGTGAGCGACGTCCAGCATTTATCTCAGTAAAACAGTTGTCATAAAGCGAGAGAATGTAACATAAATATTATGCGTATAACGTTTGCTAGCATGGATCTTTATTGAAGTTCTTTCTCGTTAGCAAAATTGTAATTATTTTAACCTCACTTTTATTTTCTCAATAAGACAATATTAATATTTTACGGCTTTTGTCGTTTTTAAACAATAGACAATGTTTGATAGAACCTTGCTTGAAACATATTTTAGAAGGCTGTTGTTTTATGTTACAATGCTTCAGTTAAATTAAACAATCCTTGTAATAAAATAGTTTGTAATATTTCCATTTCTTTAACACTTTGACACATGTAATGATGCGCAACGTTTAAGTAACATAGATTCAAATCAATCTGATTTACAGTGCTTATGCATAAAAATGTTTTCAACATGAAAGAAGTACGTGTATGAAACTCAAATAGCAAATTATTAATTAATTAATATTAAGAAATAAAGCAAATTATTCTTAAGCCGAAAAATTAAAGAGAAAGTAAATAAGAAAACCAGCAAAAGAAAAGTGCACGGGAAGACTATTGGTAAAGAAATTCCTATAAAGAAATTGAAATGTTCGGCTGATAAAATGCTATAAATGTTTTTTTAAATTACTGCATGATAGCCGAATAGCAAAAGTTACACAATAAGGGAAAAAATATCTCCCTTACTTAAAGGTGCAGATGGCCAATTACAAAATATTGGTTGTGACGAATTATCATATTCAGCCTTTTATTTCGGGTGCCACTGCAGGGTCATTAGGTATTTATACCCAAGCGTCATGAAAACTGATCGCTGCCATCGCTGAGATTCGAACTCCGAAACTCCCCATTTTCTAGCAGAACATGCTTTCAATTAAACCATGCAAGTACTCGGTAAGGAGGGAAAAAATGCCGTTACAGCATCTCCTATCTTTGGTTCACGTCATCGTTGTTGCCTTCCCCCTACCAGTAGAATTCATACATGCTAAATAAATAATTTATTAAAAATATTATTTTGAGTTTTGTACGCACGTAAGTAATTTTAGCCAAAATATGTGATATTGTAATATCTTCTGTATAACGTAACATGAAATGCTATAGAAATAAAGCTCTGCCTGCAAAATAAGATTACAGAATCGAGTGTATTTAACATCAAGGTAAATGGCTATCTCCATAAATTGGCAAGAAATCGCCAAAAATAACCAAAATTGGGCACCATTTAGTGACATTTTGATCCGTTCCCTGTATAATTATAATTGATATTGTACCTGAATAACTGTAATTGATCACAACTGTAGATTCATCGAGGGCCGGAAGAATACTATATAAGCTCCGATAGATTATCTATTCTCAGTTTTTAGCCTAGAGCTGACTTCAGAATACTGATATTTCTATGAGAGCTTCGCCTTTCCGATACGATTTGCAATGAGCTGTGGTTAACGTTCCTAATTAGTTTGAAATGGAAGTCCTGATTGTGCTCTGTGATACTGACAAGAGATGTACGACTGCTTTTGTGGACAGTTCAAGAACTTTAAAGTGTTCCTTATGGGAAAATAAATTTTATCAAGATTATTGATACTGATTTTTATCAAGATTATTGAGACTGTGTGCATTCAATTCACTACGAATCCGTACGCAGGCCGTGATATTAATATCTTTGCATAGTTTTAAAACTGAAATCATGTCATCCATCTTAGATTAGCATCGCCGCTGTTTCTTTCCTTTCTCTTAGTTCAAACTAAAACCTTTAGATGATAGCGTGAAACTTTCCGGAAACTGTTTCAAGAGAAACAGTGCAGGGGTCTAAAGAAACAGTGCAGAACTTCCCAGAAAATCACGGAACCTTTAAAGCAGCGTCTAAGTACGCTGGCTGTGAATGCTTCGCGAATATTTCAGAAACGATGAAGAAATTTGCCGAAGTGGAGGTGACTTTCAAAGTTTATTTTCGAAAACAAATCGCTAACAGAACAAGTACTAGTTCTTACTAAAACCGTAACATCCCGCCATATTAATTCTACACTGCTCAGAAATTTATTCGAGGGCGGGAAATATTTACAAATTCGCCTTCAACAAAAATAGGAGAAAAAGCATTGTCTCTCTGAGATTTCGAAAAAACTGCACCCATCTCACCTAAATTAAGCTCTTCACTCTGGGTACAGCCCGGGGATGCCGTGTACTTCATCTGGTACCTGCATAATGAAGCAACATGATAGCAACCTGATAGCTCGCGACGCGATCAGAACTTTGTTTAGATGATCAAGGATAGCGGCAGTTTGCAAAGCGGTAAAAGGCTGCTCATATTAACATTAATACGAATGGAGTTTATTTACACCTAGAAACGAGACAACAGTCACTTTGAAATCTTTAAGATCATGTTTATTTCGTTACATATAAATATATAAAATTTGTTTCCCTTAATGTATTAAGCAGAACATTTAAAAATAAAATGTTAAAATTCAATTGTAAATTATTTTCATAATTTTAAAATGATTAAAATTATACGCATATATGTGTATGAAGAGATACGATTAGAATACGTGCATAAAGTAGAAATACAATTGGATTCACAAACATACATTTGAAAATATATTTAAATGATTTAAATATTTATTTTCATTTCTAAAATACGAACGAAATTATGCCAGAAGCGTGCGGTATCATACAAAGGGGATGGAAAAGCAATACAAAAATGCTATTTTCTTTTATCAGTAATAAATCTTCTCTGCCAAAAAAAGTCAGTTTTTTTAATGATGTATGTATACAATTTTACGGCATAACGTTTTTCGTTTTCCATGCCATCGGCATTTTATTTTAATTCAGTGTAAATCTACGCGGAAAAGAATTTCTAAATGCATGCCTTCAAAAAAGGACGTTTGTATTCCATTTCAGTGGGCAAATATAGTTAAAAAAGAGAAACATTCTTTAAAGAAACGTTTGTATTTATTTCGGAAGTTCTAAAAGTAGAGTCAAAATATATAATTACAGTATTTCAATCGTATGACCATAAAAAGAGTTTTAATACATGCTGATACAACATAATCTAAAACGGTAAGTAAGCACTTTCCAAATGCAGAATTCTTATGTTTATTAAAGAAATCTGGTGCTTATTTTATGCAGTTTAAGATAAACACAATCTTCCGATACATCTTTACCCTTTTTAGAAGCTCGATACTGCTTACGGCTATTTTAAACAGTTGTTTCTTTGAAGCTCCCAATATTTCTTTTGATAACTTCACTTTGGGTTACTGGTTGTAAACAGCCCATGCATCTACAGTAGATACTTTATAATTAATAACCCAAAGCAAAATCGTGCACCAAGAATCAAAGTATTCGAAAAGTAACTGGGCCAGCTTAGTATGTCCTGGAGCTTAAGAATTATTCCTTAATATGAAATTTTTACCACGTGCAGCGCTGTAAATATTATCTTACTTCTACAATTAGATACTAAATGTTCAAAATCAAGAAAATTTTATTTTTATTATTCACTTCATGATGGATCAGAGAGCTATTTTCTCAATTTTCATAACGCTTATTAAAGAAAATTCAACTTACGAGCATTTTGTTGAAGGCCTATTAACGTTTCAATTTTTTTTTTCCTTAACATCTTTAATTTTCTGAGTCTCAGGAATTTACTTATGTTTCTAATACGCAAAAATTTAAAAATGTAAGGGAATTTTAAGTTTTTGAAACTCACTGGCAGACTTAAGTGCGTGACCCTTTTGAACTTTAAATCATTTTACTATTTTATCTAATGTAGTAAAAGCAGTTTCAAAAGCATTAGGTTTTTGCTCAAATTGCTTAATGAAATGGATTATTCTTATTAACCAGACCCTGTGAGCATGATGCGAAGCAAAATGCATTGCTGACTGATGATGTATTTGTGAAACGAAGCACAAAATTATTTCGAACTATTTGTTTTGAAACGCAAAGAAATTTTAGGTTATGTGTATGAAATCCTGGAGCAAAAGTAAGTAAGCTATATGTGGATATAAATTTAAAATCACATATATCTTTTGAAAGAATGGCTTTCTGTGATAAAGAATAATTAGGTAACTTCTCCCTCCTTCCAGCGATCTTTTGTCGTGTAACTGAAAGTATATTCAACGCGTATTCGAGAGGTCCAGGGTTCAAATCCCGACGAGGACATTGCGCATTTTTCACGTCTCCAACAACAAAAGTCTTAATGACTTTACAGGACCCAAACTAAAAGATGGTGGACTATATTTTGTCACCAGCAGAAATGGTCCTCTAACCCTCAGTCCCCCGACTGGGTCCACTAATCACCAGTCGCCCTTTAAAAGGGGAGTATATAAGGTATTTTCTCTCTCCTTTCCTCATGCCTTTCTGGTGTTATTGGAAGTATACTCGATGAGTATTCGAGAGGTCCAGGGTTCGAATTCTGGCGAGGGGATTGCACTTTTTTCACGTCTCTAGCATCGACATTCCTAATGAATCTACAAGGCTTTAAAATGACTAATGTTGCAAAATATTTAAACAATTTTAATTATATTTCAACAGGTGCATAAAATAAACTCAAAAGGAAATTTAATTCCGATGTTCCACAAAATCTCTTGTTAAGCGGATATAAATTATATGAGATATTTATAAAAGTGCGGAATAATTTTCTGATGCAAGTTATTAAATAAAGCGTTGATTTATCAAATAAAAATATGTTCTCTTTACTAGCATATAGTTAATGAAAAACGACATCCCAAATTTTATTATACGATTGTCAATCATGTAATAAATTTCCCAGCAGACCAATCATTTATGAACTTTAACTATTTGTTACAGAATATGAATGCATTGCAAAATTTTATTTTTAATAATTTCTGTTAAAATGAAAAGCTATTTACTCAATTTAAGTAAAACCAAAGCAGTATGTGCAAAATTTCCTCTCTACTTGTTTCTGTATTGTAAAAGTATTCAGCTTTCAGCATTACGAAAAAAAAGATTGATAAGCTAAGTATATAAAATGTTTCTTCAAATTTGCTACATCTTAAAACCTGTCAGTTGTAATATACCAAAAGCCTTCAAAATATTAAGTTCAAATTTAAAAGGCTCTTAATGGTTACAGCCGAAAACAACGCAGCAAAAGTATGGCGGGTGAAAACGTCACGCTGAAAACAACGCAAGCCGGAAACATCGTGGGAGAAAAGAAAGCAAAGTAAAAACATAACAGTTGTAAAACACTGTGGTACAAAATATCGTGGTCGAAAACAAAGCGGTTTAAAAACTTCGCAGTTTAAAAACATCGCCTTCGAAATTATCGCAGTAAAAAATAAAGTAACTACAAATCATCGTATGATGATAACACCGCAAACATGCGCTTTTCAGGTTTTCAAAACTGTAAACGCGTGTTCGCATAATGATTTTAGAGCTCAATAAGGAAAGACGGGGAAAATGTTAAAGATACTTTAAGAATAAACGGAAACAAAAGAAAATATAATTTTCACTAAAACAATAACGATTAAACCTTTGTTAATTAACTATGCAGATTCAAAATTCAAAATTCTATTAAGTGCTATAAAGTCGCATTACTTTTCTACTCATTTTCTTTCAATGCTTAAGTTTTCTTCTTACTTTTTCAGCAGAAATTTTTTAGTTGATTCAAAGGTATGAAATACAGAAGTAAAATAACCCTCTTTCCTTCTTGTGTTCCCAGATCATTATCCGAAAATGTTCTTACAACCTGACAAACGCATATGCGCGATGTTATCGTCATGTGATGAATTTTAGGTACTTTATTTTTTACCACGATATTTTGGACAACGATGTTTTTAAACTCCGAAATTTTTCAATCGCTTTATTTTCGGCCACGATATTTTAGAATTGCGATGTTTTCTCTTTACTCTCTTTTCTCCCACGATGATTTGTACTACGACGTTTTCGCCTAGCGTTTTTTCCTCCGCGACGGTTTCGTCCTCGATGTTTTTGCGGCGATGTTTCTATCCTCAATACTGTCTTGATATTTCAATAAACTTTGATAAAGCTGAATAAGAGAGAAGTAAAGAAAGGAGCTCCTAATTTAAAAAAATTTAATTTCGTTAGTATTTATGCATTATTTTTTATGTTAAGCATGTTTTTCGTAAGCACTAAATTCCATATCATAAGAATGTAAATTATTAAAAACATGTCATTTGAGTTTTAAGATGTCTCTTCGGCCCACATACATTATATATTTCGATCTCAGATATTGAAACTCGCGTCGGATTATTTCTGTACAGCTAATTTCCATATACTGTGTACATGTTTTTCCTTTGCTTTTCAAGCTGCTTTAGAAAAAAAAATGCAAAACGCCTATTTTCATTAAGAAGTACAGAAGTACCTACGTGCGTAAAACTAATGGAAATATTTATTGCTTCTAGAGCAGTTACATTGCAGAGGAAGCAATCAGGGAAACCTTTTACTCATCTTGTGCGTACCATTACCAAATTGAAACTTTAGAACCATTGCATAATTCATATAATTGTCTCCTGTTTGCAATGATCAGCTTTCGAAATACTGACTGCATGGTACATAATTCGGAAACAAGGGTTACTTATTTATTCTTTCTTTTCCGTACACAGAAAAACAGTTTCATACAGCAAGGAATTTCAATCAATAATAAAAATATTAATCTGTCAGCATCCTTCAAAAACATATAATAGCTAAAATATAGCCTCTATGACAATTCGTGAATTGTCTTCGGTAGTAATTGTATTAAGACATTTCTTTCATTATTTAAATCTTGTTTTTCCTAAAAAGAATACTTTGGCACAAATATAAGTTCTTTTGATATTAATTTGAAGTTAATTTCGTATATCGTGTAATCTTGACAGCATACACACTCTTTTGCAAAAAAATCGAAGCACCATGAAGAAAGTGGTTGTTTTTGCTAGAATTAAGTACGTGTATAGCTCATACACAGATAATAAAATGGTTAAAAAATCATGGTCATAATCCCTGTTCACGGCTCACAATCACCCATTGAGTGTTCAAACTAGTAGTTGGTCAAACCACCCCTGGCGGCAATGCGTGCTTGAACTCTTCGTGACAAGGAGTGGTAGAGGTTCCTAATGTCATCTTGCGACACATTCTGCCAGGCGTTCATCATTTGTAGACATGCGATATTTTGTGATGCCCGAATCTGGCGGCCTACCATGACCCAGACATTCTCGATTGTTGAAAGATCTGGTGACCTTGCTGGCCAAGGAAGAGTATCAGCCGCACGGACACAGTTCAGAGATATGCGAGCGGTATGTGGCTTGGCACTATCTTGCTGGAAAATGGACCCAGGATGACGTCCCATGAAGAGTAATGCAACCGGCAGTCGGATAGTATCAACATATCGTTGAGCTGTACGGAGGGTGACTAAAGATGCCCTGCTGTCATGAGAAAGAGTGCCCCACACCATCACACCAGGGATTATGGCTGTTTGACTTTGTAAAATAAAGGCTGATTGGGATCGCTGGCCCCGTCCCCTTCAGACACGAACACGGTGGTCATCTGCTTCAAGAGTGAGGCTGGATTCATCGCTGAACACTATGCGATGCCAGTTGGATGGCAGCCATGATAATTGGCTGCGACACCACTCCAGACGATTCCGCCGATGTTGTGGGGTCAAAGGTAAACGTCTTAAAGGATTTTGTGAGCGTAACTCCGCCTCAGACAAGCGCCGTAAGATGGTGGACGGTACGACGGAAAGTATAGACGTGGTTGTAATGCGTTGAATAGTCGACAATGATAACGTTAGGGCGGTTCGGGCCTGGAGAACAATCATCATATCTTGTCTCGCACTAGTGTTCCTTGAGCCTTCATTTCGTCGGCAATTTTCCTTGTAGCAACCATTGCTGCCAACATCTTTGCACAGCAGTGTCTGTATGCTGCACGTGGAGGCCTATTGCTCGGTATGACCACCCGGCTTTACGCAACCCTACAACGCGACCACGTTAGAAGTCGTTTAGTTGTCTGTAAGGTCTTCTATATCGTCGTAATGGCAACTTTAGTTGCTTCTTTACGGAATTAGAATGGCAGCAACAAAAAAGATACATTTTTCTTCTTTGTTACTGGTTTTACAGTTTGCGAATTGCTTACTAGAAATGCGCGCTATGAGCGCAATTACTGTTTATTTGCCTTGAAACTTAGATCATTTACATGTTCGATCAAGATGTTTTTGCATAAAAAATTTCATCACGATCGCAAAAGTACTTCTTGGTTCTTCGACTTTTTTGCAGGAGTGTATTTCCTGAGTGGACATTTAACATGAAAAGAATGTTAGGTAGGTTAAAATGAAACGAATGCACGAGTTTAGCACGGAAAGAAAGATAATCACCGAAGCATTTAAAAAATAACTAAAAATACCTGATAAATATGCAGCAAATATCTAAAAAATTTGAAATTAAAGAGAAGAATTTTACTATAATTTTCAGACTTTCAAATCACCGCAAACATCAGGTAGTCGCAATCAAGAAAAATGTCACTCTTCTAGATAGTAAAACTCTATTGAAATTTTAGAAAAGTTTCTTGTTGGTAAGGGAGAGATTTTTTGCGAAAACAAGTATTGAATTATGTTTTGGCAACTCTTGAGGAATAGGTTTAGGAATCTATGTCAACGACTTTCCAGTCCTTGATGACACGGCAGATGCAATTTTTATCTATGTTATGATGCTGGTTATCAAATTTGTAAATTCACAAGTAGCGATTTTAAAATTTCAAGCACTCTTATTTAAAATCGAACTGTGCTGTTCAAAGTGGAGGACGAAAGTTAAGCGTGAAACAGAGTCGAATCATTCAATTCAGAATGTTCAGACTTATTCCAGGGATATGTTTGGGCATTAAAACAAATAATCCCGTTCTATTCACGACTGCAAATGTAAATTATCGGGGGAATACTCGTAAAGGCAAAGCTACGCTTTTAAGGCGGCATCATAAAAGCTATCGAGAAACCTAATATACCTAAAGCTATCGAGAAAATGTTTCTAAATTCTGCTTTGGGATGCAATTCTAAGTTGTGAGTTATCAAATATTTCGCTTCTATTAAAAACGCGATCAATTTCTCTTATAGATGCCACTTTGTGCTATGGCAGTAATCATACAAAGTATTTTAAAGTAATACTATAAAATCAGCAAAGTATTTTAAAGTCTATAAGGTCAAGATTACTCGGAGGAATCTTAATGTCCTCTGTTTAATAACCAGACACATCCACAAGTATCTAGCCCTTAAATATAGAGGATGAGTTAGTTTCGATACAAGCTTCTAGTTTTATCACTAACCGGATAATTTTTTCTCTGGTACCATTAGCTCATTCAAAGATTATGTTCAGCGGATATGGCTACGTAGGTGTGATTAATTTTCACCCCCGACTACGCGTCTTAATTACAGCCAAGTGCTATTAAATTGCGCCTAGCTCTTAAATTCCTCAAAATACACAATCTCGTTAGAAAATGCTAACTGGCAATACTAAGCATGCAGTGGCTAGAAGTTTATAAATAAGACATGACGTAACACCTATGAACCAAGGTTATAGGTGGGAAACCTTGGATATCAAGGAACCATGTATATAGGTTCAATACACAACAATATCTTCGAGGTAATCATAAACTTTAATCATGATACTTTATATATGTATAATAATGTAATATATCATATACTACATTATTTCACCAAATGAGGAAATGATTTATTTGAAAACGTTTTTCTTAATATCTGTTTAAATTAATAGTACACTCACGTTTGTGAAAATTGCAACACCATGAAGGACTTACGCGAGTGAGCTGAAATTTTCAGGAAATGCAAAGTAGCGCATGATATGCAAATGATTAGAATTGCAAATCCGTAGCGCATGCGTATGCTGAGCAGCGCCCTCTGAACGGCTGATGGATCCGAATAAATAGACGGCTGTAGCGAGGCGTGTATGGTTATCGGTGGTTATCTGCTAGTGGTAAACGTTAACTCAGTCTGTACTTATGCCTCGTCGACGAAAGAGAGCGAGATTTGAACAACTTACAGAGTTTGAACGAGGGAGAATCATCGGCCTTCGTGAAGCTGGATTGTCGTATCGTGCAGTAGCCTCTCGTGTGCAGCGTAACAGCAGCACAGTGATGCGCGTTTGGAAGCAGTGGACGGACGAGTGTCGGACAACTCGGAAATCCGGGAGTGGACCCCGAAATGTGACGTCAGCTCGCGATGATAGACACCTGGTCCGCATGGCGCGGACGGACCGTACAGCTTCCTCTAGACAATTGGCAGCACTGTGGTCAATAGCTACAGGTGTTTCATTGTGTGCTTCATCAATTCGTAGACGTCTGCTGCAGTGTGGACTGCGCGCACGGACTCCTTTATACAGGATCCCCCTAACGCACGACCATCGCCGCCTGCGGCTACAATGGGCCAATCAGCATAGAGACTGGCGTGCTGATTGGCAGCATGTCGTGTTTTCTGACGAATCCCGCTTTAATTTGTGGTACCATGATGGCCGCATTCGTGTCAGACGCTATGCCGGTGAACGCCACCTTCCGGAGTGCATTATCGAACGCCACAGTGGACGAACACCCGGAGTTATGGTCTGGGGCGCCATAGCATATCATAGACGATCTCAATTGCTACGAATTGTGGGCAATCTGAACAGCAACCGGTATATCCGTGAAGTTCTACAGCCCGAAGCTGTTCCCTTCCTTCAAAGCTTGCCAGGCGCTGTATTTCAACAGGACAATGCCCGCCCTCATACTGCTCGGATTGTTAAATCCTTCTTTGCAGCGCAGCAGGTACAGCTTCTTCCTTGGCCTGCGTGTTCCCCGGATATGTCGCCAATTGAACATGTGTGGGATGTCATTGGTCGGCGTCTTGCTCGTGATCCTCGTCCTGTTGCGTCTGCAGACGAACTTTGGGTACGCGTACAAACGATATGGAATGCTCTTCCTCAGTCAGACATTCAAACTTTGTTTGACTCCATGCCACATCGTGTAGCAGCACTTATTGCGGCGCGTGGTGGCCACACAAAATACTGATTCTGATCTCTTATTCTTGTTTGTTTGCTTTGAACATTTAATCATTTATTTGTACCACTACCACTCAACTGTGTATTAAATTGCATTCAATTATGACGATTCCTTCTTGGTGTTGCAATTTTCACAAGCGTGAGTGTATTTTATAGTATGCAGGCATTTTCTGCAGACTAAAGTTTAGTAAGAAGTACTTTTCATTGATAATCATTTCACATAAGTGTGTTCTTTCCATATATAAGCGTTGACATACTAATAAGAGTATGATTTAAGTTCTAAGTGAATCACAGAGAAATTTCGCTTGTTGTAAAAAAAAATTGCTGCCCACTATTTTTTACTTCCTTCTACAAAGTAAAGGGAGTATTTTGATGGCGAAACATTTCGGGCATCGTATTACAACGAAAATGTCCAGTTTGACCGCTCTTAAATCCATCACAGCGATGTTTTTTGCGTGACGTCTGTAGGTAGTGTCAGAATAAATAACTATTTTTTATCATAGCGGATTGTAAAATGGGCTTGGAATGGATTTAAAAGAGATTTCTTCGTGAAGTCTGTACGTACGTATGTAAGTAACGCGCATAATTTAAAACCGAGTAGCCTCAGAACGTTGAAATGGTGTACATGGGACTAACATAACATGTAGTTGTGTTCCTCTCATTTTGATTGGAATCGGTGACACCAAAAGTATATAAGTATATATATATATATATATATATATATATATACTGATATTGAAAATTGAATTTCCGTTATATATATATATATACACTCACTTCCAAAAGTAAAGCACGGAGAGGAAAATGCAAATTTCCGGAAGCCAGTCAGAATTGAAGAGGATGCAATTCGCTGCAGAGGTAGATGGAAGTATGCAAACATGTTAGGTAACAGCCAATCGCGCTTTCATGTCAAGAAATATGCAAAAAAGGCAGTCATATAAGAAGCCAGCTTTCTGAAAGGTTAGAGAAGTTAATTGTAAGTGCTGATAGAAGGTGTTTAAAACTTTCGTACATTTTGTTTTCAAGATATACGTGTTTCTATGACTTCCAGAAGACATACGGAAGATTCTGAGCGCTGGCGTGATGTGGGGCGCATTGAAGCAGGGCAGTCTATCACAGATGCTGCTCTTTTCTTCGGCGTTCATCATTCTGTAATTTCACGTTTATGAAAACAATTCCAAACCACATAGACAGTTGTCCGAAGACCCGTAGCCGGTCGATCGAGGATTACAACCACCGCGGAAGATCGATATATTGCTATTGTAGCCCAGCGGAATCGCAGAGCGACATCCACACGTGTGACATCTATGGTTACAGGGTGCATTGGTAAGGCGATATCTGCAACTACTGTACGCTGAAGATTACATGTGAATGGACTGTACGCCCGGGTACCTCGAGTTTGTGTTCCTCTAGTCGTCCAATCAAGAGGGGCACGATTGCAGTGGCGCAGGGAACATATCAGTTGGAATGTGTCTGACTGGGATAATGCCATGTTTACTTCTGAGTCAAGATTTGCTCTGGAACCAGATGACAAGTGTATAAGCATATCGCGTAAACAACGAACACGCAATCAGTCCCCAAAACATCACCGAACATCACGCATTCCGAAGTGGAAGCATTGCGGTGTGGGCAGGGATTTCATTAGGATAGCGCACCGACCTGCACATCTTTAAACGGGGTTCTTTGACGGCTGTCCGGTATCGAGATGAAGTCCTAGAACCCATATTGAGATTGTACACTGCAGCAGTTGGCCGTACTTTTGTTTTAATGGGCGATAACGCACGTCCCCATAGAGCTGACATCGTCGGTGACTACCTGGAGAGTGAAGGGATTGCTCGTATGGCGTGGCCAGCATATTCGCCCGACATTAATCCATTGAAAATCTTTGAGATGCTCTCGGCCGTGCTGCATGTTGACGTTTCCCACGTCCAGCCACTCTTATTCAGCTGGAAACTGCTCTACAAGAAGAATGGCGATTGCTTAATTCTGCGGTGGTTGACCACCTAATTGAAAGCATGGTCACAAGGTGTAAACTTTGTATACATATGAGGGGGATCACATACCCTATTGATGTCCTTTTTTTCATCTTATGCTGTTCATTTTCACTTTATACATAATTCTTTAAGTCTCCAGTATGTCATTATCTGATAACTTACAAATATTCGGTACATAATTATTGATTTTTGTTTTATGCACAAATATATATGGTACTTTCCAACCGAATTTTGTGTTAATCAAAGCAGTATTTGTTGATTTGTTTTTGCATTTTACATCTTCATGCTTAACTTTTGGAAGTGAGTGTATATATTGTATATACACTCACGTTTGTGAAAATTGCAACACCATGAAGGACTTACGCGAGTGAGCTGAAATTTTCAGGAAATGCAAAGTAGCGCATGATATGCAAATGATTAGAATTGCAAATCCGTAGCGCATGCGTGTGCTGAGCAGCGCCCTCTGAACTGCTGATGGATCCGAATAAATAGACGGCTGTAGCGAGGCGTGTATAGTTATCGGTGGTTATCTGCTAGTCGTAAACGTTAGCTCAATCTGTACTTATGCCTCGTCGACGAAAGAGAGCGAGATTTGAACAACTTATAGAGTTTGAACGAGGGAGATTGATAGGTTTTGTGAGATTGTTCGGTAGTTGCTTTGACAGCGATGAGAAGCGATCGTGATAAATCTTTGGCAATTTACTCGGAGATTGCGGCGAATTTCTGAAAATATGTCTCACTACACATCCATTTTCGCCTCAAATAGTTAGGCTTGAATAAAAGACTCAAAATTTTCGGAAACCTTGATTAAAGCATGCTAATTAAAGTATCTAGTTGTCATGTTGGCAAAGTTTATTCAAGCATAATAAACAAGGCTGAACTCAATTTAGTAGCTTATCTTAATCAGACATAGGATTACAATTTCACTGACGTGAGACTAAACGTGACGTATTGGTTGACATACAATTTTTTCTTCTTTTCTCTTCTGTCATTTTTTGTACTGACTTCCATTTTACTTCCGACACTTTTGTACGTTTTTATTTTTAATTTTTTTGTAAACTTTTCCTCGATAATTCTTTTTTTTAATGCATATATTTTCAGTGTCCAAATTATACCATTCTTCACTGTCTCTAGTGAATACAGATTCATTTATTTATTACCAATGGTAAATCACTTTTTTATTTTATAATATTATTTAGCTTAAGTTTCTCACGAAATGTATAGGACATTTCTGAAGATATTTTCTATCAGTTTTCTTTTTTTACCTTCTTGTATGAAGTATTGTAATAGTGAAAATTTTCTGGTTTCACATGCCAAAGGAAATATCCATTTTGACAATTCCGGAATCCATTTTGACTGTGCTTTTGTGCGACGTATGTACGTATGTACAGAATAAAGGACTCTGTATTCGATAATGAACTGTAAAATGTATTCAAAAACTTTATTTCTTAACGTTTGTATGTACATGTATGTATCTGGTGTAACTCTGCGATCAGCCGCAGAACGTTGAAACATTGTATATACACTCACGTTTGTGAAAATTGCAACACTATGAAGGACTTACGCGAGTGAGCTGAAATTTTCAGGAAATGCAAAGTAGCGCATGATATGCAAATGATTAGAATTGCAAATCCGTAGCGCGTGCGTATGCTGAGCA
>KK118745.1:194131-210055 GCA_000611955.2 Stegodyphus mimosarum | reverse complement strand
CAGCACTTATTGCGGCGCGTGGTGGCCACACAAAATACTGATTCTGATCTCTTGTTCTTGTTTGTTTGCTTTGAACATTTAATCATTTATTTGTACCACTACCACTCAACTGTGTATTAAATTGCATTCAATTATGACGATTCCTTCTTGGTGTTGCAATTTTCACAAACGTGAGTGTATATATATATATATATATTCACTGGATATATGTATATATATATATATATATATAAGACATAACAAAATATGATAGCTGCTTTAAAAAATAATTCGCGACCTCAAAATTAGAATTCTAACTTTGGTGCACTCTCCCTAAATTCATCTGTTCTCCCAAATTCGAGATCATTCCAAATTGCATAACTGCTTGAAAAAGGTAACTAAAACCAATATTGACCAATCATAGCGTAGAATACTTTCTGCACCTACGAAATACAAATACTGAGTCCCGAGCACTAATTTTCCCTTTTTTCCCCTGACTTCTGCCATGCAAACAACTCTGCGCCGCTTATGCTTCCTTGTCTGAAATAACGTCGTAGCTTTTTATCTGTGTAATTAAAACTTATTTGTATTCAACTATATCGAACAGTAATTTGTCTGGCAAAGAAATAATTCTTGATGTGGCTACAAATAAAGATGACAATTCGTCGAAATTAGTTTTGTCAGCGTCTTATTCCTGCCTTATCCTCTCAGCCATGTTTACACCCGAAAGATTAAAGTACTATATTCTCCTTCATCTGCGCAATATCGAAGGCTGTTAAAAGTTCCAATGTTTTCATGTATACATTTGGAATCATTACATGTATATATTCACTCTGTCATTTTTATTCTTATAGGTTGGTAAATTGTTCATTTTTTACTTTCAAAGGGATTGAATTATGTTGTTCTTATGTCCCGGTTAAGTGTTTTATGCCTTTAGTTAATCTGCATGCAATAGTTCTTGAATTGTCAACAATTAAAGTCGTTGAAGTGCTACTAAGCCTAACGTAGCCGCCATTTGTCTGCCTTTGATGCTCTTTAGAAGAAGAGTTCAGTCAGTTTCTGGACCTTCAGTGTCTTTTTGCCGAGTAGAACCAAAAGTAAAGAAAAATAAACTTTCAGTTTTGTGCACCGAAAAATTTCTCCTTGCTGCCGAATTGCTTGTTTTTGGGTAGGAACTCTAATTTTAATTGTAAAAATTGTTTTTAACAGTTTTAACTGTATTTGATGTTTACGTTTTTCTGTATTTTACAATTTTTAATAAAGATGTTTTGAGTATTTATGCATCTTTGCCTGACCACGAAGTCAGAATTGAATTAATTGAATTAGAAATATATCTCTAATGAAATGACTTTAAATGAAATGCAGCAAAAATGTGTATAATTTAATAGGCCGTACAAGAAAATCATGCGGTGTCCACTTTTTTACATAAGTAATAGTATGAACGCTTTTTGGTGCTTGCATATTTAAATGCACCTCAAGACTATTTATTTATTTTATTTATTTGTTTATTTACTCCTGTATGCTGTAATTTCATGCTTTCTTACTCCCTGTTTTAAACCTATCTATTTTTATTTTTTAATTTCTATTAATTTATTTATTTTCCTTTTAAAATGTTCCGTAAATCCTGTATTTAATAATTGCTTTTTTGATTTTACCTTTGCCCAGTTGGGGTAGGGGACACACCAATGATATAGAAAAGCTTTGTCTTATTAAAAAATAAATGGATTAAAAAATACATCCAGTAACCCTGCGTAGAATAATATGAAGTTGGAACAATTCTAGCAACATACATGTTAGTGTGTATGCTCGAGCAATATAATGTAAAATGTTTTTTGAGGAAATAAATTTGCGTCAAAATAAGTTTCGTGCAGCCCATGCGGGGTATAGTGGTTAACGTCCCTCACTGCCGTGCCGAAGGGCCCGGATTCGAATCCCGGAGAAGACATGGGTGATTGAAAATGTATAGTGTCGATGGCGTGGCGGAACTTTGCGGCTAGCCGGAAGTCCTCTTCTGTGGTTGGGTGGAAGGGGAGAGAGACGTCCCTCTCGGGTTGCTATCCATCAAATTTGGGGGCGGAACTGAGCCAAATCGCACTTGGCTGTTGCCAACGAGAGGCTGTTGCCAACGAGGACTTGGCTGTTGCCACTCTCAAGGCTGTTGCCAACGAGAGGTGTAATCTAGCGCTCCTTGCCACGAGGAATACCGCGCGCTTGGGCTGACTACGTCAGACTAGGGAGCATAAGCCGAAACAACAGCAATATAAGTTTTATTTCCTTAATAAACCCTTCCTTTATACATGATAATCCCATTTCATTTCTGCATAAGAAAACTAATTTTTAGATAACGTGTCCCTATACCAAATATAAAAAAACACTGCTAAACTAAAGTGGAAGAAAAAGTGATTCGTTACGTCAGCAGGGGAATCTATTTTTCTTGTAAGAAAGTTTTTGATCTTATTTCTAAAGTTTTTTCTCTTATTATTTCTAAGTCTGTTATTGTACTTTTGAGTAAAACCTCATCCTTAGGACACTACCAGTACACGAGATAATTGCATAAGGTCATTGCTCAGATTAATAATGGTTCCTAAAACAGATAATTTGAAAATTACTGGTATTTTAAAACAATCATATTTTCTTGATTTACTTATCCTTTTTGCATAATTTGGTTTAAATGTGTATTTATTCTTCACTAAAGCTATAAAAATAGAAAATTTCGTAAAGATGTGATGGAATCTTTTCTATAACTGATTTTACGTCTCTACTATTCTGGCACGAAGGTTAGAAGTAAAATTCCTCTCAGTAATTGCCTAGTAATGCAATGGAATGATTTTAGTCTTTGACAATGCGTTTATTCAAGCTCTGACTTCCTCCTACGACTGCTTCCGCTGGCAATTACAATTAGATCGATCGTGATGACATTTTCCTTTTCAGTTACAAACGGAATGACAATAAGGAATTACAGTTCACTGAATATGCAACACCAACGTGATCTCATTAGTTACTTTATAAATAATCCTGACGCATTTCCACACATTAATGCCGGAAAGATATTCATAAAAGGAAACTTTTACGAAAATTTGAAAAAAATGTTATAATTAGGAAAATAGTGCAAAAAAAAGTCTAAATTAATTATTTGAAAGAACTTTAGATACAGATATTTTTAATAGAATTTTGTTTCTCGGTTAATTTTTGCCCATCTCCTTTTTTCGCTAGGAACAAAATTGGAGCTATGTTCTCACATTGTTCTGAATATACTGCCGAAAGTTCAAGCTTTAGAAATATTTTGGATGTTCGGAAAAATTTGTTTGAGCTTTATTTCCTGTGAACATTAACCTACACATGTACAGGACAAATATAACATTTCAGAAAGTAGGGTACAGAATTAAAAGAAAACTGTCTCAGTGTTATAAGAAAGGGATTCTGGAGGGGGCAAAGAAATAAATGCATGGCTCAGGAAAATAAAAATTACAATTAGTAAATCCACATAAATAATGAAAAGTGCACGTATGCTTGCTTGTCTTTCATACAAATTCTCTATGCTGATCTTGATGAAATCTGGCACACTTTTTCTTCGAAACCACAGAAAGGTCACTGTCTGTATGAGATTTCTCAAACCCCATCCCACGGGATCCGCTATCTTTACATACGTACATTTTATGCTAATTTAACGAACTTTTGATTAAAAGATCAGTGATTTAAAAGCTGTGTATTGCCTCTCCAGAAAGTGTAAGATATTTGCTTTTTAAATTTATTCAGAAAACAATTCAGTGTAAAAGAAATGTGTTCGCACTCATCAAATCACAGTATATTTGCCCTTCAAGTTAATAAACAAACTCAGCAATTTAAAATAGTAAATTGTTGCAGCTGCCCAAATTAAAATATCTTTAAGTGTGTTATCGTTCCACAAAACGTTAAGGTATTTAATTTTTCTTTCAAATTCATTCAGTTTTTAATTATTAAACTACGCGTTATAAAGCAACAAAGGCCAACTGTAAGAGTGAAATTACACCGCCTGAGTTCATTAAAATCATTTTTATGTATCTGTTATTGTGTATATAATTCATAAAAATCTATAGTTTTTGTTCCGATCTTGATGAAATTTTGCGCACTTGACATCCAAAACAAGAGTAAGGTTTACATAAAATTTCGAAAAACCACCCTACGAGGTCGACACTCAGAGAATTTAAAATACCACTTTGCTTTGACTACGTCCACCTTAGGTCCACCTCAGGTCTTCGGTGTCACCAATGGAAATCATACATGCTAAACAAGGACTTTTGGAAATAAGGAAAATAATCTTTTCTACAAAAACAAAAGCATTTAGAATTAATATTTTGTACAGTTTCAATTTTGAAATCACGTCTCTCACCATAATTTCAGATTGCCTTTGTTGCGTTCCTATTAGCAGTTTTACAAAACCCTTAGTTGGTGCCACATTAATTATTCTCTGTAACAGTGTGGAACTCTCTAGAACACTATGGAACCTTCAAAGCAGCCTTTTAGTTCCTTATCTCTCAGATTTCGTGAATATTTCGAAACAGGTAAAGAAATCGCCCTCTGGATTATATGCTCTACTCAAAATTCTTAAGTGTGGAGTTCCATTCTGCCTCATTGTATCAAATTTAGGCACTGACTCGTACCCCTTAGCTAAATATTTAATATTACAAATTTGAAAATTTACAAATTTGAAATTCAAAATGCTCACTTCCGGTTATATACGTTCAGGTAGAGGACTACATTACTCAAAATTTGATGGCTCTAGGTTACGTCTTGTTTTCACAATACCAGGAAAATACATTCATTCTTGCAAATTCCTCATTATTAGTCTAAAGGGGCAATTTGCCGAAATTGACTATTAATTGCGTTTTGGCATTTTGTGTGGATTCACTAAAAGCGTTGTTTCACTTTTCAGATTGTTGCCACCAAATATTATTGTTCTGTATTTTATTTAAAGAAATTGAATAATGAAGAATCTGCGTAAATGTATGCATGTTTCTCGCATTGTGATAAAACAACGGTACCTAGAGTCATCAAATTTTGAATTTTGAACGTTTCCCCCTGAATATGGGCATCTGCAAGCCCAAATTTGAAATTTGTTTCATTATCGATTTCCATATTTTGTAAAACTTTAACGAATTTTTGATTAACGAACTCAAGGATTCGAAGCGAGCAATGGCAACGTTGTACAGAAAAAAACATTTTTATCTCCAGCGCGTGAGACTGTGTGTAGGAAATTTTAAAGATAAGTTCATTTTAAAATTATTTTGCGATATTGCTCTTAAACTGAATTTTGTGGTTTAAGTGCGAAGAACATGATATTAAATAAATAAAGGTAAACACAAAATGTTAAAAACGTCGCCCCTTTGCACATAATTTAAAATCTGAATCCTTTCAGATTTTTCTTTTTAGGTTTTATGATGTTTTATTTTTTTTTAAATAATACAGGACGATAATATAAGATACCAACAATTTGAAAAATTGATGCGCTGTTTATAGTGAACCATGTAAAATCCCATTTTCAGACTAAGAGGCTCTTTTGGGCTTTCCAGAGAAGCAAAAATAGTCATAACTGAGATTGAAAATGATTGGAAAAGGGATTTTCAAATAAAGACTATATTCGGTACGTTTAGGGTTATCAGTCGCTATTCATTTCGGAAAATCCATTTAACTTTGTAGATAACCATATTCATTGAAATTGAGGGAATCATTTCATTATGCCAGATGTTTCTTTTATTTAAAAATATTTTTACCATCTTAAGAATTAAATAAATGTGTAATGGAGGCTTTTCTGATTCCTAGCTTTGCTCTTCAGTATTTCTATACTCTATCGTGTGGTTTCTTTTGACATAAATCCGTATACTTTAGCCTCACACACTCGAAATTATATCATATGTGTATATGTGTAATAAAATTCTGTGAACCGAATTTAATTAAAAGCTACCAGTGCGGACGTTAAGAATTAGGGAATTAAACTAATACTATAATAAAACTAAAACTATAATTTTTGATTTGGAAGGAGGAAAGAAAAAGTTATTTTTTAGCAAATGGAAAGGGAAATATGTTATGAATCCCTGTGAATATAGACGGAATAGCTCTTTAAATGAAAATTCACATTGCTGTTTGAAATGAAATACATTTGCCGAAACATTTCAGCTTTTTTTTTAGAATACGTTTCTGATCAGATTATTAGAAGAGACGTGAAAATGTTGAATTAATTAAGAATTTTCATAAACTTTAATCTGAAGAGTATATACATTATAAGGCTGACACAAAACCCATATCAACGTAAGAATGGAAACGACATTTAGTTTATGCTCATTATAGTAGCAACGCGAGTTCTAAAAATTTTTCATTTACTAAAAATATTCTTCATCTTGTTTTAGTTTAACCTTTTTAAAGAAATTAGTTAACTAGTGTCAGTGTTTTCGGTGCGGTTGGCTTTTTCATGAAATACAGTCCGTTGAAAATTTGACAACGATATAATCCTTATTGAAAATAGTTTATAAACGCAACTTTTTCAACAACCTTCCCTTAATTTTTTTTTAAACAGCAAGTGAAGAAAAATTTAGAAATTAAAGGAATTTTATTTTGAATCCATATTGAGGATAATTTATCCAGATAAGCAAAAATAGTCATAACCGAAATTGAAAATGATTGGAAAAGCCATTTTCAAATAAAGACTATATTCAGTATGTTTAGGGTTATCAGTCGCTATTCATTTCGGAAAATCCATTTAATGAAAATGCATTTAATTCATGATCTATTCAATTAAAAATATTCAATATTTCCAAAGAAGGGCGTTATATATTTTTTATTAGTTATTCCTTATTTTGTATAACTTTTATGAATGTTGATTAACAAACTCATCTATTTGAAAGGGAAAAGTCACAACACTGTACGGAACAAAGCAGTTTTATCTCGAGAGTGCTAGACTTCTGCTGGAAAATTTGTTAATTAAAGATATGTTGTTTTTAAATATTTTGCGATTTTGTTGTTGAATTATATTTTATGTGGTGTAAGGGCGAAGAAAGTGATATTTAATCAATGAAGTTAGCACACAAAACGTTATTGATAAAAAGACAAATAAAAAATTGCAAGACATCTTACTAAGAAAACGGAATATTGGTATGATGAACTGAGAAATGTCTTAAAAATAGAATGTATCCGAACATTTAACACTGCATCAGGAATTCTTAACATATGCTACTATGCTGCTTTCAAAATTTTTGGGGGTTTGCTTTTGATTTGTATATGAGTAAGTACGAAGAAAACGGTTCTTAATAATAAAAGTAAAAACAAAAAAAGTAAAGAAAAGATAAAATAAAATAAAGGAAGACTGGTAGAAGGAGTCTATGCCAGAGAAGACCGGTAAAGTACGAGCTCAGCGAAAGTTTAAAATACTTTAACAAATTCTTTCGTTTATCGTCAAAATCTACCTTTCAGATTTTAACGGTCACTTAAAACGATTTTATATTTTGCATCGCATTTATCATCTGATTGACCAAGTAGAAAGCGTATGACGCAGATACGCAGAACCCCTATTTATTATATTGTTGCGTTTTACGGGTTCGTGGATTCTAGTGGCTGACGACAACACTTGATGAAGTATCAAAGCAGAATATACTCGTCAGTATTACGCAGAAGAGTTCCAAAGACACGTTTACAGCCATTGAAAAACTACGATAAACACGCTGAAATAACATTAACACAGTCCTCAGGCTATAACAGTGAAGACAGCTTCACGGCAAAGCGCTAAAGAGCAGCTCCCGACTCGGTCGATCCCTGTCGGAACTCAAGACACTACTGCTGAACTCAACGTACTCAAGATATTCTCCACAGGCAGAGTTTATAAAACTTTTGGCCTGTCTTGGCTGTTCTCTCTCCATTTATGGCTATCGCCTATTTTGTAGCCAAATGGACGATTTCGCGAAAAATCAGGCAGCGCTGCCTTTTTTTTTTTTTTTTCCATTTTCTGGAAACTCTAAACCCGCTTTGCGGGGAAGCTTTAACTCAGCTCGACCTTTCGCAGCACTATATTTTATTTTAACGAAAGCATACTTTCATGACTTTCAAATATCTATAAATGTAATATACGTAAAAACATTAACAACATCAACAAAAGAAACAGGCGATCAGAGAGAAAGATAGCGGCATAGGAAACAAGATATTCCTAACAAATAGTGCAATTCGAACTAAGTTTTGCTGTCAATGATAACGTATGAAAGCGGAATTCAACAATGTTTCATCAAAAAGACAGTATAAAAACGAAACTGGATTCTAAAGCGGTCAATCTATAAAAAATACCTTATTATATCTGATAGTCATAAGTTATATTTTATTTCAGTAAGAATGTATAGCTCGAAACAAAAAAAATGGCAATGACGAAGATTTTCCCAAGTTTCTTTTTGTTATTATCAGCAAATATTCTGCTAATTGTAATAGTTAAAATATTTAAAATAAGTCAAAAAAGTGTTAGCCTTTAAAAGTTTTGTGCGTTACAAACAGTAAATTAACATATATTCCGAAAAATCACCGAATGAAATAGATTTAAAGACTAACAACAAATCGCCACACATGTAAATAATCCCTTGTTTAAAACACCGTTTTAGCTTATGAGAAATCAATCGCTTTACTTTGTCTGAAGGCTCGAAGAGAGAATGGGAATAACAATGAGGTATTAAGTGTGAATACACACATTAATACTTCAGACAGCACAAAACTGTGAACCATGACTCGTGGCATTTCGACTAAGAAATAAGCTCCTTTTTTCTTTCAAAATTTTCGAATAATAAGTTTCAAAGGGGAAAGCAATTTGCTAAATGGCTTTAAAGAAATCAGTAATATGCATTCTTCTGAGATGAATCGAAATTCATTTCGCAAAACTGCGATCACAAATGATTCGACAAACCAAAGAAAACTCTTAAACTTGAAACCAAACTTAAACCAAAGAAAACTTGATAGTTTTAACGTATATTGAAACATTAATATTTACGTGAGAGTATAAGGATTGATTACATAAGAGTGGGGGAACTGACATAGGAATATGGGGATATTCGTTGAGCAAAAGAAGTTTTCCATAGAAATCAATGTAAAAGATGATAATGAGTTCCATTCCGAAAAAAAAATACTCAAACAATTTTACAGAAATATAATTAATTAGAAAATTGCTAAAGACATTTGTTTTTGCTTCAAAATTTGTCGAAATTTAAACAGCATTAACGTTAAAAAAATTTGAAGCGTGCATAAATGCTGACTTATTAGGATCATGCTTCTTAACGCATCCGAACTAAATCTCCCCTATAAGAAGCTATTCACCTCTAGTCCCATAATAGTGCCCAGGTACTCAATCCTGTAGCTTACAGGCTCGTCGGGGGGCTTGCCCAAACCCCTAGGAGCACTGAACACAGATTGAGCACAGATTCATAGACAAGGTGCAGGCAGAGCCCTGCATGTGTCGTCGCAAATTCCTTACGTCACTCGTTCTGTAAAACATCGCTCGTTAACATAGGTTCTTCCACATTTAGCTGTTAGATAAAAAGGTGGAACCTCACATGCTCATAAAATATTCTAATTCTTAATTCATAAAAAAAGTGTTTATCTAAATAGCTGTCCTAGAGCAATTCTGGAAACGAGTTTGTTTCAGAGTTTTAAGAAATTATACGTATATTTGAAACTAAAAATATTGCGACGTTATATCTAGAACCTCACTATTCAACGCCAAAATGACTATAACAGTGAATAAAGGAATATTAATAAATGATCCATGCAATTTATATTTGCCCTGATTTAATATCGTCTTGGGGATTTTAAATCTTTAAAAGGTATTTGTTTTGATTTCTACCACACTATTCGTTTGATTTAAGTTTTTTAAAGACATTCATATCTATATTTCAAAGTATAACGGCGTTTTCCTTCTTTCGTTTTTGCTTGCAGTTACATTTATTAATGCAGTTCATACATTTTTGTGTTTCAGTATTGTTTAGTTATCGTTAAAAATATTAATTTCGAATGTAAAAATGCAGATTAAAGCAAATAGAATACTTCAATGTTTTACCCATCTGAATATAATGCACCAAAGAATATTAAATATGTTGAAGAGAAGTGATATCTTTACTAGCAGTGTATACAATTTTATGGTTTCGAGCCTTATAAAGAAATATTTTTTAAACTGTATGAGGAAAACTTTAACACAAATGATTAATTGACTTCGGCTGAATTCGTGATCTGGGACTGTATATATAATAAAGTTAATATTGAATGCAAAAATACCAGTATTTCATAAGAAAAAACCATAACTCCTTTTAGAATAGTTGCCTAATGTACAAATAAATGTTCATGGAATATTTAACCTTGAATATAATAATAACAATACTAGAAGCTTATATTGATATAAGTGAGTTAAAGTATAAAACAATTGCCAAGGCAACTAATTACCTGATTATTAATTATCCTAACAACGAGGAAATCTTAGATAAATTGCAGTATACAGAATACAAGTTTCAGTATGAAACAAAAGAATGGTAACATTCTTATCTTGATAACTTGCGTTCTAAATTACTACTTACATTTTTCATGTCTGCCACTCTAATCATATTTGTTTCTGTAAGAGAAATATGCTTTTGAGATCAGACATAAGCGAATATAAAATCTTAATGTGTTCGAAATCAAAACATGCCCACCAAACTTTTTCATGTACTCTCGAAAATCGAAACTTCCATTAGTATTATGTTGCCTATAACTTTAGTCAGGGAAGACGAAATTTAAATCATATTCAGAAATAAAAATATTAGAGAAACTATAAACAGTGTTTTATTTTTGAGGAGTTGACTATCTTTGGTCTACCCTGAAAGAGTTTGCGAATTCTAACAAACCATAGAAAAGAAATAGCCGCGATCTCTTCACTGCTTCTTTACCTCATCTGTGCGTTCCATCAAATTTAACGCTGAAGACAGATTCCTCCTAATCACAGTTGGTACGCCTCAATTTGCTTTGGCTTGTCTCTGCGTTTTCAGAGCCTCACATATTTTAGGACAGCCATGATAAAACTTAAGACGTGGGCATATTTAATCTTGGTTTTTGTCGACGGTGATAAGTTCTGCTGTACTTGTCGTTCTTCATCTCCTACATTTTCTGAACACTTTGTTAATGGCACAGGCTTCTTTAAGAGACATCTGCTGACTGAGTAAGAAATCATTATTGACACCATGTCGCAGGGTGCTATTCTGGATTTTGAGTAAGTATGTTTATGCTTATGATATAAAAAGAATAAATTTTTCTAAATATTTAATCCTGCCGATTTTAAGTATTAACGAAGGTAATTGCTTTAAAAAAATATTAATTTTTAATTCCCAGCAGCACCATACAGTGTCTGACTGCAGGCCTTTAAACTGAACACATGGCTTAGATTCCTGTGTAATTGGCTCATTCTGTAATTTGCTTACTGTGTAACATTTTCTACTCTCCCATCCCTAACTTGAGGTTACAATATCGATTAGCAGTGCCTCCATAATGGGATAGAAAAATGAACGATGGTTTCAAAATGTCACCAAATGAATGCGTAAGAACGGATTCCCCGAAATTTAAGAGGAAGAAATAAATAAATTAAGGTTTGAAAAGTTTTTTTAAGTTCTACCATTCATATAGATTATTAAAATAAAATGAAATAAAACATTATTTTCAAGACATCACTAGGACCTGTGATTTGACAGCCTATAGTTAATCCCTAGTGATCTAAGACTAAGGTGTAGCATTTATCATAAATCATGTTCATTATATTTAAATTGCTTTATTTGCTAAGTAGTTACAGTTTGATCAAATTTAACCAAAAAATGGCGGTATATTTTATCAAATAATCACAACGTAACAACTCGAAAATTAACTCGAATGTTTGCCGTGGCGCATAAAAAACAAACTGGAAATCATATATTTCAACAGAAATACTTGTTAAGTCAAATGAATAAATGCATAGCAATCTAAAGTAATGTAAGCTTTGTAAAAATTTCGCTAAGGGCATTTCTGACATAAAAATTTAAGTTGTAGAATATAAGCTACCTTTGATCGTCAGTCAGGGCGAACTTTGATAGTCATTTACGAATTGAAAACCTGCTTTGTAGCGAAAGAAATGGATGCTGTTTTTAATAGGAAATAAAAATAAATTCCTTTAAAAAGATAATAATAGTATCTCATTAATTATTTTAGAGCTGATTCATTTATTAGCCTATCTACACTTTATTCGCCATCATTTCCGGGCTCATATTACTATATTTTCAATAAGAATAATTTTTTCACGCCTATTTGCCTTCTCTAACAGCAGGTATTTTGTCTTCTTGCTACATTCCTTACTTTTCTAAGCGATTCAAGAATATCATCGTTTGTTTTTCAAGAACTCGCAATATAGTGTGCACTTAAATATTTGCGAAAAAATAATAAAACAAAGCTAGATTTTCAAAATGAAAAAAATGGCTAAGATCGACTAAGCATAAAAGAGATGATTCTACGGGTAATGGACGTAGGATTGGCTACTAGCACTAAGAATATTGAAAAAAAAGAAAAATTGCTTATAGAAAGTATAATAAAAGTTATTTATCATCTGGGTTACTTATCCTCTTGAGTTGGAATCAAGAAGAAATGCACACTCAACCTAATGCATTGTTTGCGATGAACTATTATTCAATCAAAGTATGAGATGATCGTTTCTTAAAGACATCTTGAATCTAAGCATGCCAATTTAAAGGATAAATCTGAAGAATATTTTAGGAGGAAATTATCGGAGTTCAAGGAGAATAAACAAGGCAATGAACGAATTTCTTACTTCAAGTTAAAAACCTTTGGAAGCTAGTTACTTAGTAAGCCTAAGAATTGCTAAGACTGGGCAGGTTCACACTATTGAAAAAAAACTTATATTACTAGAAGCTAAAGATATCGTTTTAACGAAAAATCAGGTAAGAATAATATTCCGTTATCAAATAATACAGTAAATCGACGAATTCATGAACTGGTGAATTCCGTAAAGCAGATACTTATTTAAAAATTAAAAAATGAATATTTCGTACTGCTATTGGATGAAAGTACTGGTATAACGAACTTTCATGCGTTTCGAAGAAGATAAACGAATTGACGAGATGAACTAACCGCAAATGAAATTTTCAAGCTGATTATCAACTTTATGCCTGAGAATGATATTCTTTGGAATAAGAGCATTGTCATATGCAGTGACGGAGAAATCGGGAAAAAATTCCGGTGTTATTTCACAAATAAAGGAAATGAAACCTGAAACTAAATTTACTCACTGCTCCATTAATCGCGAATCTTTAGTAGCCAAAACAATCCCCGAAAACCTGAAAATAGTTTTGAACCAAAATGTAAAAATTGTTAATTTTTTTTAATCCGAGCTTTAATTTCAGAAATATTTACTATTTCATGTCAAGAAATGGACAGTGAACATGAAAAGATTTTGTTACATTCCGAAGTAATCCAGAAATAAAATTTTAAATCGTCTTTTCAAATTTCGATCAGAAATTCAAATTTTCCTCTGTGATTCAAAATATGAATTGCAAAAATGTTTATTTAGTGAATTACGGTTGGCGCGTTTCGCATATTTAGCTGGAATTAAATTTAGGATTAAAAAGAAAAAGTTTTAATTTTTTTACCATTACAGATAAAATAAACGCAATAATAATAAAAAAAAACTCCAGCTAATTGGATAAAACTATTTCGAGCTTTTTACCACTTTTATTAAGTTTTCAAACCGCAAATAATTTGAAAATAAAAGAAGTAGCATCCGATGTTAAAAATCATTGTTTTTCATTAATAAATAATTTCAATATGTATTTTCCCGAGAATTATGAAAAACAAAATTACATTACAAATCTCTTTTGTTCGAATGTGCTTGAAATTTTACCTCGTGAAGAAAAATAACTATTGATAGAAATTTTTTGTGCTCAAGGTCTAACTGAAAATTTCAAAAATAACATACATGTTAACATTTGCCTGAACCGAAAAAAAGAATTTAAAGGCATTTCAAATAAAGCTATTTAATTTTTATTTTCTTTTTGCACAACCTTGTAGGGTTTATATTTATTTTAAGTTATCTTACCTGTTTAGCCTTCATTTCCCCTAGAAATGCCAGAGTATGTAAATTGCAGTAGCACGCGCAGTTTATTCAAATTTAGCGGAAGCTAGTTGATTTAAATAGTAGACGAAACCAGAGCGTGAGAGTCTTGCTTTGAAGTTACGCTAGTGAGGTTACTCGGTAGAATTTAGATCGGTGCATGTCGGCCTAGCTTTACAGAAGTGCTAGCTTTCAACTATTTAATCAGTAATCTTGCTGAATCTCAGCGGTGATTAAAAACGCGGTTAGTTTAGGATTACAGAGCCTCGTCGGTAGAGTTTTGATATTTGTTCATTTAGTCATTATTTTCAGTTTTACGTTTTATTTCAGTTAAACCGCCGGGTTGGTGCAGTTTGTGAGCGTCAAGTAGACGCATTTGTCATTTTAAAGATAAAATAATAGGGCTTCAACCCCTTCTCACGTTTCTGTGTAAATTCACACATAGTAGCAGTCACTACCCCAGTTTTTGACAAGTTGGGACCACGAGATCTTACAACCTATTTGTGTGAACAAGGATTTTCTTCTAAGCTATATTTAAAAAAAGTGCAGAACAAAATTAAAAGTGGTTCCAGATTTATGAATGAAACTAAGTAAAGTAAGATCACACATAAAGAAATTATCTCTCATAAACAGACTTAAATTTTCCACTAAACTTTAGGATTAAAGTATTATAACTTAAATTTTGATAATTAAAATGATAACCAAATTTTTATGCTTGCATATTTAATTCAAATAGCCAGTAGGTTGTGAAAATGGCAAAACATTTATTTTTTAAATTATTTATATTGAGAAATTGAAAAATGCTCATTGTAAAATGCAGTAGTGGTATTAAAGTATTTAAAATTTTGTCTAGTTGGTATACTTTAATCAAAAGGGTTGGAACCGCTGTTATACGGAATTTTCTCCCTCCTTTCAGCATGCCTTAGGGGTGTAATGTTAGCACACTCGGCGTGTATTTGTGAGGTCCAGGTTTAAGTCCTGGTGAGGACATTGCACATTTTTCATGTCTTCGGCTTCAAAATAAATGTAATGACTCTACAACCTTGAATAAAAATTACCATGAATAATAACTTAATAAAATGTTTATATTTTAGAGGCCTGTGCTATAAAATGTGTACACTTCAAAATACAAATAAAAAGTAAAGCGTCTTTTTGTGTGAGAAGGGGACAAAGTAAACTTGCAGATCGTGTAAAACACTTATGCAGCATCCTGAAATTTAACAGGTTATAAAGGTGCGTGTCATGAATGTAAAGGAAAATAAGAGTTAGGTGTAGAATAATATGTTTTTTATATATAGTTATAATTAGCTAATTAATTTAATTCCAGCTTAAATAGCTCCTAAATTTAATTCCAGCTCATATTAATTAATGACATATGAGAAGCAATATATAATTTCAATTCTATTCTGAGAAAGCAATTTCAACTTTGGGTGTAAATACTGAAAAGCTTAAATCTATTCTCATAGCTGTGCATTTTCATAAAATAGCAAATCAATAAAAGTTTGTGATTAGTTGTATTCTTTAAAGGTAATAGTCAGAACAAAGTCTAATATATCATTAGTTTCCATTTGCATGACATATAAAATTAATCAACATCAAAAGTAACATATATTTAACATTAAACTAGAAATTTGTTCGTTTTACAGGATAAGAAAACAAAAATAAAATGAGAAACTTGCATGAAAATGCTATAAAAACTGTTCATGTAATATGTTAGCTCAGCTTTTCCCAGTGCATGCACCGTATATTTAGTGAAATTAAAGAGCAAACGTAGAAATAATAATAAGCACAATTTAATTCGCAAAGTACACTGCAAAAAAAAAAAAAAAAAAAAG
>KK118745.1:175071-194085 GCA_000611955.2 Stegodyphus mimosarum | reverse complement strand
TAAAAAAAAAAAAAAAAAAAAGAGGACCTCTCAATTTCTCCTATACTATTGGGCCGATTTACGAAATTCAACTTGCGTTTTTCACGTCTCGAAAGCGAGACTTAGGATATCTATTAGATTTATATATAGGTATTTTGACATGAATATGAAATCACATGTCAATTCTTTTCCATATTTCGATTCTACGACTGAAATTATGCCAAAATGCAAGTTTGATAGAAATCGCCAAAATTTTATTTTTAAATAATTTTATAAATTTTCCGAAAAAGAAATTTGAATGGTAACCTGTAAAAGTTCTGCCATTATCTTAAAGCAGATGCATTTGTAAGCATACCTGTAAAAAATTAAGGTTTTTTTTATTCAAAATATCCTATTATATACGTGAATTTACATATTGGCGCGTTTTGAAATTTTGAAATTTCGCGTCTTTGTTATAATGATAATAACGCCAGATGTGGTTTACGCAGTTTGTTAAAATTATTCGAAAGTATGAATGATGACTTTTCTTCCTCTTGTGTACAATAAAAAAAGGAAAGAAAAATAGGTTGCTATAAATTAAGAAGTTCGCCAAGTGAATTATTTTTGGCGAAAACTGAAAAAAAATGCGCAAGAATCGATTTTTAACTTTCTCCATAAATTTCTTACCACAAATTACAAAAATTAATATCTAAGCATAATTTGAATCGTAGAATCAAAATTAAAAAAAAAAATTGTTTGTTATTTCAAAAAATGTCCGATTTTGTGTCAAAATACCTATGTTAAAATAATGCTTTAGATAAGCCTAATATATATCATAAGTCGCGCTTTCGAGACATGGAAAACGCAATATGAATTTCGTCAATCGGCCCAGTAGAACGGGAAATATATAGAATTGTCTGTCCTCTTTAGTTCAAAGGGCAATTTGCCCTAAAGGACTATTAATTTTTTATTTGGCATTTTGCCTTTAAAACTATAAACGGCGAATCACTTTTCAAATTGTTACCGCCATATATTAGAGCCCTGTATTATATTTAAAGAAATTAAATAATGAAAAATCTGCATGAATGTATGTATGTTTCTCGCATTGCGATAAAACAACGGTACATACAGCCATCAAAATTTGAATAACATAATCTTCCTTAGAATATGGGCATGTGCAAGCCCTAATTTGAACTCGAAATTTGTTTTATTATCGATTTTATATTTTGTAACACTTCCAGCGAATTTTTGATTAACAGGCTCAACGATTTCAAAGCGAGCAAAGGCAAAACTGTGCAAAAAAAATAATAAATAAATAAAAAAATAAAAAAAATTATCTGCAGCGCACGAGACTCTGCATCGGAAATTCTAAAGATATGCGCATTTTACAATTATTTTGCGTTATTGCTGTTGAACTGAATTTCATGGTTTCAGTACGTAGACCATGACATTTCATAAATAAAGGTAACACACAAAATGTGAAAAAAAAACGCCCCTTTAGACGTAATTTGAAATCTGAAACCATTCAGATTTTCCTTTTGTTTTACTTACTTTTTTTTTCTGCGCTGTGTACATATATATCAAACACGAATATTATTTAAAATCATACCAGTTGTAGACTCAGCTTGGCAGTGATGTTTATTGGAATCATTTTCTGTCATTCTATTTCGTGACATTGTACACAAATGTCACGAAAGCTTTTATTCAACTGTTCCAGTGGGAAGTGATATTTTAGCTTATTTGTACTGGTGTGTTAAGTACTCAGTTTTGTAAAAATATATTTTATATACTTTATAATACATTTCAAGTATGTGCCAATACATAACGATAAGTAATAATACGTATCGCTACGTAAATAATGCGTAACGATACATATTATTTACTTTCATTTTCGCAATATTGAATCATAATCTTATGCAAATATCCCTGATGGCTGTGGTAGCCAAATAGTGAGTAATTATTGCTCTAGGTAAAAAGCAAATAAGCATATTCATAGCAATAATTGAACACTACCGGAAGAAGGATCAGCAGAAAATGGCTAATATAAAATTTTACGCCTAAGCTCTTAAAAGCTACAGTTAATCGTTCAAAGTAGATGCAATTAATATTCGACATACTTTTAATTAATGGTGGCCATTAATTATAATTATATTTAACCATTAATTGCAGCGTGTAGAAGACATAAAGATATTCCTAACCTATAGTTAAAAATATTGCCAATTCATCGTGTAATATATTCCATATTCATGTTTTAACACATTTCCAATTTATTCACGTTGAAACACCCAAGAGAAATTTTCCTCAACTCTCAAACTGATTTTAAAATCAAATAGAAAAAAGATTTGAGAACTTCGAGAATAGTCACTTGATGATACATGTACTGCTTCAGGGTACGGTTTGTTACTTGATAACTAATCTGTACTTCTCTTACGGTGTCAATCCGTTAAAAATTTTAAATCTTTTATCGCTGTAAATGAGTCTTTTATATATTATTTACAAATCTAAAAATGATTTGTCATAGTTTTTAATGTTCAGGATGTAATTCGGGTTCAGTTTGTTCTATGTTATTAGTTGAAAATAAATAAAACATTGCACACTTTTGCTCATCCGGTAAATGATATATATGATTACAGAACCAGCTGAGAAAGAAATCAGAGAAAGTAGGATCTTCAGTGTGTAAATCCATTTTTATTCCTCCTACCCGTAATTAATTGCTATGTTTAGCAAGACATCGACAACTATCATTACCTAAAGTGATATAAATTGCAAGTTTGGTCTACAGAGCTCAAAATGAAGCTATTATCTGCGACAGAATATTTATGCAACTATCATTGCCAGCTTCACTCAGTGGGAGCATGCGCTGTGGAAACAAATACTTTAAAAATGATTAATCTTCGTGAACTTAAGACGGAGTTTCTGAATGTGATGGCTGGTTGCTGAGTGACTGATGTGTTGCTGCTAGACTGTTAGCGGTATTATTGCCTCCATTTCCATCGCCAAGTGTGCGATGCCTCTGCGGAAGAACAAAACTCTTTATCATGAACAAGAGAAATCATTCGCTTACCAAAGAGGAGTTTTATTTTGAGTCACATACATTGTTAAATCGAGAAATACGCGGCACCATTGTTAAATAGAGAGAAATAATCCTTTTAAACCTTAGGGGTTTTTACTACTTTTAACTCTTTAAAATTTTAACTCATACTCACTCCCTCTAGGTGCCGGACAAACTAAACTTAAAATAAACCCTACTAAGATGAACTTGTTAGAAAATAGAGGAAGGAACTAATTGGTTGATCTGACTCATAATAATATTAAGTATAACTTTTCTTAAAGCAGTTAATTCACACATAGCAAGACAAAGCAAATTCTTCTTAATAAACTTAACCTGAAAAGGAAGCTGGAATAAATCTTCTCTGGAACTCGGTAAAACTAAATACTAAATCTCAACCAAGCATTTCTATAATTCACTCATTTTAAAATAAACTCAAGAATAATTCATATTCATTTCATAGCAAAAACCTCATAAGCACCAGAGAAGAAATATTCAGACACCAATCAATCAGTTCCGCTACTAAAAATCAAGCACTAGATTTAACTGTCCTGGCACCTAAAAGTCATTTCAAATTCTATCTTAAAACACATTCAAAGTATCATTAATAAGTGGTTAGTACACATTTGCTAAAACAGGGCGCGTTGTGAGAACCCTAAAATGCATGAACATTTTTCAATAACCCCAAGCAAAAATAATCTCCATGTTTCTTAAAAGCCTCCCGGCTCAAACAAATGGAGTGACTGAACAGACCAACTACATACACACAAAAAAACAAATGCAAGTAATAACATATAATCAAACTCATTTATTAATTATCTAGGATAAGTTTATGGGAGACCTGGCCAGACTACCCTTACATACAAATGCAATTAATATTCCACATTAAATTTCTCCAAGAGTCATTTATCAAGATAACAATTTTTTTTTGTTTAACACAATAACGGTTACTTAGAAATACTGAAATACATTAAATTAATCATTTAAAACAACTTCTATAGAAATTACAATTTACATAAACTTCTTATTTTTGACAATAACTTTCCCCCTTTATTTTTTCTTATTTTTCAATTAAATTTTCCTCTTTCTCCCCAGATTAAGCAAGAACAGTTTAAATTAAATTACAAAAAAAAATATAATCTTATGAAAAAACTCACAGTTGACTTTCGGGATCATCATGATAAGAAGCTATAGGCTGCAGAGGAATTCCGCCGTTGAACTGGATCTTGGTAATGAGCTACAATAAAGTCCACGAAAAATGACCTCTTGTAGAACTTCAAAGATGAAAAAAAAAACCGGCAATCAATATTCTAAAACATTAAAGTTGAAGGAGAAACCGCTGCAGATGAATTCCGCCTTGAACTGGATCTTAGGTAATCAAATTCAAAAAGCCCACGAAAAATGACCTCTTGTAGAACTTCAAAGATGAAAACTCGGCAATCAAAATTCTAAAACATTAAAGTTGAAGGAGAACCTCCGGGTACAGAACGATGATACTTTTCCTTCTCACGAACAGAGAGCTTCATTTAGGTACGAGCCCTTACACTTCCGTTTTACGGGAAAACCCGCTTCAAACTCGGAAGAGTTCGCTCTGAGTTCTACTTCTCGCAAATTAGAAGAAAATTCTCTATTAATCACATCATGCCGCATCGCAAACGTGAGCCACCCGTCGGGGTACAAGTGCAGCATCGCAAATCTCCTCAGCTAAAAGCCGAGTTCGTCCGCAGAACGCTAGCGCCAGCCACCCAAGCCCGGGTAGGCCTGGCCGCAGGCCAAAGGCCCTCTCTGCTAAATATTCAACTCCAAAAACTCGAAGACTCTGGTAAAAACTGACTTCAAAACTCGCGCAACAACCGAGGAAAACTCGGTTTCTCCTCCCACCTACAATTATAGGTCCAAAGTTACACATAAAATTAAATTCTTGCCAATCCGAGACTTTTCAATATAATTTAATAGGACAAGTTCAAACCCCCAAACGAATCAGAACTAAGTCATTGTCTACAGTAGCACCTACGAAAAACTGGGAACTAAACATTCGACCCCCTCTGCTAACAAGCGAAAAATATAAGAAACAACAAAAACTGCCCTTTCAAAGATTCAATTTACAACTTCCACCGAGGCCATAAAACCAGGCGACAACACAGCGGGACGCCCGACAACAGTCTTCACTTTCAGCTTGGTAACAAAGACAAGAGAACCACGATATATTATTCAATGTTGCAACTGTCATCTTAAAAAGGCATTTCCCACAGATGTTACTTCCGTTAGAAGACGCTCCCCTCTCTGCGTTAAAATTGACCGTTGAAGGAAAAAATAATTGCTTAATGATTTTAAGTACACACTTTCCAAATATATATATTCATACGCTCTTCACAATTTCGAACTTAAAAAAAACCAAATACAAATACAAATAAAATACTTAAATAATTGATTACTTAAATCATTAAAAACACTTAAATTAAAAGCACAGAATTCGCGACACAACAACATCGATTTATATCTACAAGTTTGGTGATGAAGTTGACATGATACGTGATGTGGGAAGCGGTGAAGTTAGTTAGTGACTAACTCTTTATCTCCTTTAGAAGTTGAAACTATTGTATTAGAATTAGTTCAGACTTAAAGAATATTTTTTTTAAATTGCTTTTTCGGACTGTTTGATTGCTGAAAGGAAAAGGGAAAGTTGATCGAGAAACCTCTTGTTGTGGAACAAGTAAAGCAAAAACAGGCAATTATTAACAGTTACAACTAAATTAATTTCAAAAGTAGAAGTAGCTTGGAACAAGCCTTTAGCAGATACATTCAATAAAGTTGTAAAAAACTGAGGACATCTCTTACTACGAGTTAATTGAAAAAGTAAATTCGTGTAAGGTTTTAGATAGCGGAACTGAAAACCAAATACATTAATTCGATCAGCAGAAATATACGTAGCCAATAATATCAGGAAGAATCCTTGGCAATGTATAAAACAAAGAAATGTAAAGTTGTAGTCTAGTACTGATCAGAGTCTTAACATTTTGCAGAATGTAATTTCTAACAGGATTATTAGAAGTACTTTTAAAGTGCGATTTATTAAGGCAATGGATCTGGATAATCTAAAAAAAAACTCTTAAAGAGTTTTGAAGTAAATAATGAAGTGAATTTACGTTTATGATGCATACGTTAATGTACAGAACTTGAGTTATTCAACTGATCATTATTCTTCATAGAATTCCTTTTTTTTCATAATTTAAGGAATTTGAATCCACATGAGAAAGAAGCAAATTAAATACGAATTTAAGATTGTAAATAAAACAAAAATCAGTTTTTAAAACAAATTAAGTGTTAAGATACAACAACAAGCCGAACAAGTATTAATTTAGAAGTCAAATAACAAAAATCAGACTTATATTTTCAAATTTTCACAGGACTAGTTTCTATGGTTTTACCGAACCATCATCCTCAGCTGCAAAAGCTCAAATGAACAAGATAAGATATAATGATTAGATAAGATAAGATAAGATAAGATTAAATAAGATAAGATTCCGATCACAGGTAACACATTCTTCTTCAAGACTACGGTTTACCATAAACCTTCATCGGTTTGCCTTCCACCACACTTCAAATCATGTCATCGGGACTAAACAAAAGTTAGCTTCATTTTATTCCTATGTTTTCCGTGCTCTTCAAGTTTGCTCCTCCAAAATATCCCTTGATGAAGAACTAAATTATTTAAAAGCAATAGCTATTAACAGGGGTTTTTCACCCAACATTATTAATCAAGCAGTTAAAAAATTCTCATCTCAACACACAAGAAGGCAGACTCTTGTTTTAGGAGATTATAAAAATTCTGTTGTCATTCCCTTCTTTCCATCAATTAGCTATAAAGTTGCACTTATTTTACAGAAATTTAACTTTCAGGTAGTTTATTCTTCCATCAATAAAATTCCGAGGTCCATACTTAAGGACCCCATTCCGGATATGAATTTCTGGGGGTATTTACAGGATTCCTTGCCAGTGTGGTTTAATTTACGTTGGCCAAACTAAAAGAGCCTTAAAATTTCCTGTTAAGGAACATGTAGTATATGTTAGAAAAAACGAAACACAGAAGTCTAGTGTTGCCCAACATTGTTGGTCCGAAAATCGCACTTTCGATTTTTCTGATTGAATGAATTTTCTAAAGGCATTTCATATTAAAAAATCTTTCTCTCATAATTAACGACCCTAATTCCAATCCATCTTTGCTTCAGACTTTTATGAAATTATGTTTTAGTTCTGGTTTCCTCAACAGATGGCGCCAATAGCTTCTCTCCTGTTCAGGCTTTCTTATCTTATCTTATCTAATCATTATATCTTATCTCGTTCATTTGCGCTTTTGCAGCTGAGGCTGATGTTCGGTAAAACCATCCAAACTACTCCTGTGAAAATTTGAAAATATAATGCTGATTTTTGTTGTTTGACTTCTAAATTAATAAATTAAGTGTTATTTAAAAAATAACGCAAAACATCAATACTTGATCTAGAATCTTCTCGATACCTTAACTATATAAAAAATAAATACATTTTAGCTAAGATTTAGATGTCACGCGAGCAGAGAGATACTGTAGAGCAGGCCATCTGTAGTGTCTTTAATGATCGTAATATTCAGCAAACAGCACATGTAACACAACCGAAGTCGTGCGTCTTGTGGGCATGGCAGATGTCTCCGTCTTATTGACATGATCAGAAAAGGCACAAGAGGCACATGGCACCCTTATGAAGAATATAACCTTCATCAAAATGCCGCGCCACCAATTTAAACAGTCGGGGACTTGCATGAAGATGCCGGTATTATTATGAAATCATCGGGGGAAGCAGAACATAAAAATTTTCCACCTTGATAGTATGGTGTAAAGAATTAGATCCATCAGTTCTGTGTCTACTACGGGCCAATGACGACAGGGTTAATATGTTTCCATTATTTTACTTATTTATTTTATTTATTTATTTAATTTTTCTTTCGATTTCCTTCATCCAACGAGTTAATTGCTTTTTGTTGCATGAATTCTACAACTGTGATTAATGTTTCATCCGCTTTTAAATTATCGATACGGAATGACAAGGCAGACTTATGGCCAACAGCGCCACAGTAAATTTCTCGAATTCTCGATATCGACCCCTTTGAGTAACCGTCTAAGTTACTTTCATTGACCTTATGCGAAACCTCCGCGTGGAAGCGATGCTTATGACAGAGACCTTAAAGGTCCGTAATTACACTATTCTGAGGCAAATAGTTGCTTCATGAGTGAAATGCGAAATTAAATTGATTGATGATCTTTAAGGGCGTTAAATTATCGTCAGCTGGCACGAACGGTTTTTGATGTGAAGAGCATTATTTGTTTTTCCTATTTTCCCTGACATGGTTTCTTGATCGTGTGTGTTGATATCACAGAGACTCTGTGCAGAACGTTCTTTATTTGTAAATTATTGAAATAAAGATCTAGTCCAAGCTCGCTTATGCTATTAAGAGTCAAGTTGCAAATACGGAAAGAATTCCAATCCCCAAAATTTCCGAGAAAATTTAGTATACGTATAAATTTAGTATAGTTTATCAAAGCAAGCCATGTTTCTCATATATTTGGATTAAAATAAACAGGTCAAACTTAAGATTAATTATCTGAAATACACAAATATTTCATTCCCAGTTTAAACAGTTTCATCTATGATTTTCGGCTGTTATTATATTAGTCAGTTTTATTTGAGCTTAATATTATGAATGAATTAAAATGACATACCGAGATGAGTCCTGTTGATGATATTTATTCAACATCACGGGCTTTTTAAAAGTTCAACATCACGGGCTTTATTCAACATCACGGGCTTTTTAGTGCTGCTTTTTAAAAATTATTGAGATTTAATTATGTTTGACAAATTCTTCCCTCGCTTATTAAAAGTATATGAAATAATTTTTATATAGTTAAAATATTTTTATTACTAACTTAACAAGTAATGTTTGGGCATATTCCAGCCAGATACTACTACTGTTTTTAGACTACTCGTTTTCATAACGCGCGCACACTTTTGCTCCAGCAAATACACTCACGTTTGTGAAAATTGCAACACCAAGAAGGAATCGTCATAATTGAATGCAATTTAATACACAGTTGAGTGGTAGTGGTACAAATAAATGATTAAATGTTCAAAGCAAACAAACAAGAACAAGAGATCAGAATCAGTATTTTGTGTGGCCACCACGCGCCGCAATAAGTGCTGCTACACGACGTGGCATGGAGTCAAACAAAGTTTGAATGTCTGACTGAGGAAGAGCATTCCATATCGTTTGTACGCGTACCCAAAGTTCGTCTGCAGACGCAACAGGACGAGGATCACGAGCAAGACGCCGACCAATGACATCCCACACATGTTCAATTGGCGACATATCCGGGGAACACGCAGGCCAAGGAAGAAGCTGTACCTGCTGCGCTGCAAAGAAGGATTTAACAATCCGAGCAGTATGAGGGCGGGCATTGTCCTGTTGAAATACAGCGCCTGGCAAGCTTTGAAGGAAGGGAACAGCTTCGGGCTGTAGAACTTCACGGATATACCGGTTGCTGTTCAGATTGCCCACAATTCGTAGCAATTGAGATCGTCTATGATATGCTATGGCGCCCCAGACCATAACTCCGGGTGTTCGTCCACTGTGGCGTTCGATAATGCACTCCGGAAGGTGGCGTTCACCGGCATAGCGTCTGACACGAATGCGGCCATCATGGTACCACAAATTAAAGCGGGATTCGTCAGAAAACACGACATGCTGCCAATCAGCACGCCAGTCTCTATGCTGATTGGCCCATTGTAGCCGCAGGCGGCGATGGTCGTGCGTTAGGGGGATCCTGTATAAAGGAGTCCGTGCGCGCAGTCCACACTGCAGCAGACGTCTACGAATTGATGAAGCACACAATGAAACACCTGTAGCTATTGACCACAGTGCTGCCAATTGTCTAGAGGAAGCTGTACGGTCCGTCCGCGCCATGCGGACCAGGTGTCTATCATCGCGAGCTGACGTCACATTTCGGGGTCCACTCCCGGATTTCCGAGTTGTCCGACACTCGTCCGTCCACTGCTTCCAAACGCGCATCACTGTGCTGCTGTTACGCTGCACACGAGAGGCTACTGCACGATACGACAATCCAGCTTCACGAAGGCCGATGATTCTCCCTCGTTCAAACTCTGTAAGTTGTTCAAATCTCGCTCTCTTTCGTCGACGAGGCATAAGTACAGATTGAGTTAACGTTTACCACTAGCAGATAACCACCGATAACCATACACGCCTCGCTACAGCCGTCTATTTATTCGGATCCATCAGCCGTTCAGAGGGCGCTGCTCAGCATACGCATGCGCTACGGATTTGCAATTCTAATCATTTGCATATCATGCGCTACTTTGCATTTCCTGAAAATTTCAGCTCACTTGCGTAAGTCCTTCATGGTGTTGCAATTTTCACAAACGTGAGTGTATCTACAGGTAAGCAAAAGTCTACTAATTTCTTCTCTGGCACTTCCTGCCGTGCAGATTTTGCGTGCCAAATATTTAATTTTTATATTGTAGGCAATTTAAGACCGAAGATATAGCATAAATAAATTGTTTGGGGTAAGTTAATTTAATTTTAGGTTAGAAAGATTATTTTAGGTTTGTGTAGAAGCTCATGTAAGTTAAGGGTAAATTCTATCACGAAGTATATTTCTTAACGTTCTCCCAAGATACATTGTATTGTGAAGTGGCTATATAGTTAGAATTCTTGAGAAAAACCTATTTTGTTTAACTGGAAAACCTCTACATTTCTGCTTATTTTAGTTTACTATAAACATTTTTGTACTTTTTAAACTTTTGTTTCTAATTTATAGCGAAAACGTGCAGAATAGAAGATAGGAACTGTTACAAAATAGAAGACAAAGTGAACTATTGAGAATTATAGCATTCTTCAGTGCGTATTCTCATGATATAAGGAGGTAGAAATTCCAAAATCTGAAAGATGCGTAATTTGAAGGCTAGCAAGGGAAAATTTGTCTTTTCAGGTTTCCGTTTCGAAAAGCTTTGTACTCTCTACGATGGCGTCGACAAGGTGTTTATAGTGGATATTACAAAGAGCAAATGCACTGCCCTCCAAAAGTTAAGGAACTGCATCTCTTTCAAAGCTCATCATTACAAAAATGTAAGGAACATTTATATGGATAACGAAGTTTAAGAAAATATGTGCAAAAACAATAGCTACCACTTTTATTTTAAAAAAATGAATACTTATATAGGAGTTGGAAAAAAAATGCAAATATTGTAATTTTTGTTCACGAGTGTTGATCTTCAGTTGTTGTTACAGTATCGTGGACAGTATCCAGCAGAACCTATCAATGTTCAGAAATCGTTTGCCCGATTCGTTGAGGTTGCAGAGAATCAGATGGATGGAAATGGGGAGTCACGGGCTGATGCTGATGGATGTCTCAATGTCTCTCGTAGTGTGGTCTATCGACTAAGGAATTAGATTGAATCCGAGGAAAACATGTTTCAGGCAGACCTAGAGTTATGACACCTGCGGGACACCGTTATTTAGCACTTTGGGTCTGAAGGATGAGTAACATTACTGTACCTCAGCTCATAGCAGATCATTTAGTGGCAACAGAAACAAGAATCACAGCTACTACAGTGCGTAGATGCCTGCACAATACAGGTCTGTATGCAAGACGACCATTTGTTTGTGTCCTTTTGACCCGAGGACACAGAAGTATCCATTTATGTTGGGGAAGAGACCGTGTATTCTGGACCAGTCAACAATGGGCGTCTATTCCCTTCACAAACGAGTCCACTTTCCCATTGGACAGTGATTCAGGTCGTCATCTGATCTGGACAGAACAATACAACAGACAAACCCAATCCCACATTCTGGAAAGACACAGTTACAGAGGTGGTGGAATAATGGGTTAGACTGGAATGACTCTTGGTGGTCACGCTTACCTTCATCTGTTCCATGGAAGAACTTTAACCGGTGAGATCCTTGATTAATATGTCTGCCCATACGTCGCTGCTATTGGTCCTGGATTTCTTCTGATGGACTATAATGCGCGACCGCACCGAGATCGGGTTGATAAAGAATATCTTGAGGGTCACAGTATGCAGCGGGTGGAATGGCCAGCACAATCACTAGACCTGAATTCGACAGAACATCTTTGGGAATGTTTGGGAGACAGGTTGCTGCTTTAACTCCTAATCCGAGGTGAGGTTGAAGAAGGATTACTCCCTGTTTGGTCGTTGCTTCCCATTTCCCTGACCGACAATTCAATTGCGAGCGTAGAACGTTCTCCCGCCATTGTATCGCAACTAGGAGTGACACATACCTTATTAGAACCCATTTTTGTAATGTTGCCACCACATTTTTCCTAAAAAATGTGATAAAATGTTTCTCCAAGACTGGATTTCTCTGCCAAAAGTGCAATTTTTTGTTGTAATTCATGTTTGTTTTGAACTCTAGAAACATTCTATGTCGCATTCATTAAAGAACTGTTTAGTGAACATGTCCTGCAAATATCTTGTTTCTATGTTGCTTCATTCTTAAATTAAACACAAATATATGCTGTTCCTTTACTTTTGGAAGGCAGTGTAAAAATTCTTAACACTACTCCTGAAAAGAGCCGATACTTACTTCTTAGTAGATATTCAAGAGAGGGGAAGAAGGCAAGTTTATTGAAATTCTTCATATGTACTGTCGTGGTATAAGTGGACAGTGCGTCTACTAACAGCGATAGATCCATAGTTCGAGTTCTACTGCAAACATAATAGAATTTTCACGTTTCAGGGATTCATAAATTTACTAGATTTTATCGATCTTTAGCTTCTGAAAGTAAAATAATTACTGTGAAAATTTCTACTTTTGTAACAAAACGTAAAATTTTCAAAGGGAAATGAACTATAATATTCAAAATGCTGCAGCTGAAATGACTGGAGCTTTTGGGAAAATTTATATGCCCCTTTATAATAAATAAGAGAAGGCAAAATGCTATTAAGAGTTAACAACAATGACAGTAATAAAATTAATAATAATAATATTTTTAAAAAATCAGAAATTTTCAGATTTTAAATCACATCCGAAGGGGCGTTTTTTTAACATTTGTGTTTCACCTTTCTTTATTAAATATCATGTTCTTCGCACTTAAAACATAGAATCCAGTTCAAGAGTAATATCGCAAAATAATTTTAAAATGAGTATATCTTTAGAATTTTCAATGCACAGTCTCGCGCGATAGAGATAAAAATGTTTTTTCTGTACAACGTTGCCATTGCTTGCTTTGAAATCCTTGAAATTGTTAATCAAAAATTCGTTAAAGTTTTACGAAATATGAAATCGATAATAAAGCGGATTTCTAATTTCATATTTGGGTTTCCAGATGCTCATATTCGCAGGAGGATTACGTTATTCACAATTTGGTGGATCTAGGTACCGTTGTTTTATCACAATGCGAGAAACATACCTACATTTATGCAGATTCTTCATTATTTAATTTCTTTAAATATAATACATAACGATAATATTTGATGGCAACAATTTGAAAAGTGAAACAACGCTTTCAGTGAATCAACGGAAAAAGCCAAAACGAAATTAATAGCCCTTTTGGGCAAATTGCCCGTTTGGACTAATAATTATAATAATAATCTGAACGGTTTCAGATTTTAACGGTTGTCCAAAAGGGTTTATTTCATATATATCTAGGATAAATACCTTCTTTAAACAGACATTTAAGAAACTTCTTGAAAGGACATTTAGTTGCATTTAATTTATATACATTTTTTTACAAATAAGTTAGTATAAATTGAATTAACTTCTTCGATACAATTTTATATACGTCTTTTTCTATATCTTGAATCTAACTCATCTGATTGCCTAAACTGCCAAACTAAAAACATTAAAAAGAATTTTACTATAGGCAACCTGTACGCCATCTGGTATTCAACATTAGCGCTACATCATTCGGCCGTCTTGCACTCGTCTGGACCTTCAGGCGGCACTGCAAATACAAAGAAAATGCAAAAGCAAACAAGAACGATAATAAACATAAAGGTTAAATGTTTTTAGAGTCCTGATCGTCTTACAGTTTCAAGAATGAGAAAATGAACAAACTTCAATCTTCATCTGCCATAGAAACAGTAATTAGCGTCTTTCACCGAAGTTTCTTCGTCTTTAGGCATCTTATCGTTGTTCTTTAGGCGTCCTTTTTTATCGTCGTTAAGCGTCTTTCATTTCGTTTTAAGAGCGTCATCTCTATTTTTTGTAAGTTTTCGTCTTCATACGAAATTACATAATTTACTTCTTTTTCTTTGTCGATTTTCTTCTCTCTATATTAGTCCTAGCAATTAATCGTTCCATGGTTTTAGAAATGCAGCGCATGTCGTCGTACATTTGGGACCTTCGTGACTTCCTTCTTTGACTGCGTTATAAACATTCTCTCCTTTAACTTTAGTTATTTAGTACGGTCCAAGATATTTTGATTTTAATTTCAAATTTGGACCAAACTGTGTTGTTCTTATAGCTACCATATATTCGGCTTTGTAAGGTCTTTGTTCTCTTCTTAAATTGTAAGTCTTCCTATTTTTTTCTTGAATTTTAAATAGCTGTTGCTTTGCATGTTTTTTAAGTTCTTCTCTTTTAGCTTCAAAATTCGCTTGAAATTCAGCTTCGATTATTTCAATCAACTGATCACTGACTTTAGCATTCATCTTTGTCCCAAAGAGCAATTCAAAGGGTGTGGTATCTATACTTCGCTGGTACGTCGAATTAATAGCCTGCTGCAGTTCATTTGTGTGTTTGTACCACTGAGCCGGATTTTCTAAATATAACATTGAAAGAACTGATATGGTAGTCTGATTGATACGTTCGACTTGACCGTTGGCTCTAGGCAAGCTGATAGTAATCAGAGGATGCTTAATGTTCTCTTTAGAACAGTAATCGGCAAATTCGCTGGGAATAACCGCCAAATACAGCCTTTTGTATCACGAACTTCGCTATGACTTCAGCAGATGTTGTGGACTTCGTCGGATAAATCCATACAAATTTAGTAAATGCATCAATAACCACTAAAATGTACTGATAATTTTTATGTGTACTCTCCAAAGGCCCGAGGTGATTTAACTCATACGTTTTTAACGGCACATCTTCTTTCTGCAATGGATGTAGGAGACCTTCTTTCTTTCCTCTCGTATAATTCGGAAGAATACAATGAGCACAATTTGCTATGATATTTTATACTTTCTGTCTTAATTTAGGGATAAAATAATGCTGTTCGATGTTTTCCTCAGTATATTTCACTCTTGAATGGGCTTTCTCATGAGCATTTCTTATTCATTCTATTTGCGTACTTTCAGGCTTTCCTATTAATTCTTTACCATCAACAAATTAAAATGAAATTCCACTTCTGACGTAATAATCATCATAACTAGAAATTTTAAGTAATTCTTTAATCGCTTTTAATCCGTTATCCTTATTCTAGTCCGAGTTTAGCTTTGGCAAGTTGTTATTTACTGAAACACAAAGAAATATTAATGGCAGATCTACATAGGGCGTCGACATGAGCCATCCTAGCACCAGAGCGAAGCTCAGTCACATAATTAAATTCTTCTAGTAATAAAGCCCAACGAGCAACACAAGTTGATAAGTCACTTTTCAACCTAGTGTTTTCAAACGCAGAACAGTCAGTAACAATTTTAAAAGAAATTCCCAATAGGTACACGAATTTTGTTAATGCTTATATGATTGCTAGAGCTTCAAGCCCGTCACTAGAGTATTTCTTTTCAGCATCTGTGGTCTTTTTATTGATAGGTAGCTGGAAACTATTATCGTTTGGAGACTTCTGCATTAAAAGTGCTCCATATCCCTCTAAGATAGCGTCAGTGTGCAATTCAGTCTCATAATTGGGGTTATAGTTTCCTAAGACAGGCTTTCCAGCTAATAATGACTTAAACCGATCGAAAGAATTTCTTTCCACCTCTTCAAATCTAAATTTACGATCGTTTTTCAAGAGATCACTCAAAGACTTAGCGATAATGGAATATTTTGGAATAAACTTCCTAAAATATCCGGTGACTCTAAGAAAACTATGAATTTGTTTCAAATTAGACGGTTCTGGAAAATTAAGGACCGCTTTCGTTTTTAAAGTGGATGGAAAAATTTTACCTTCTTCGATAACATGACTCAAGAATTCTATTCGCTTTTTCAAAAAATGAGATTTCTTAAAATTAATCTCGAGTCCGTACTCAGTAGCAAGCTTTAAGACCCGTTCGTGAAGTTCGATTCCCTCTTCAAGGGAGGACGACAAGATTATTACGTCATCCATATACGGCAAAACAATACCATCAATAATTAAAGGTCGAAAAATAGTGTTGATGTACCTCTGAAATACAGCAGGAGAACTGCAGAGATCAAAAGAAACTTTGAGAAATTGGTATTGACCTTCGTGTGTTACAAATGATGTACATTTTCTGCTATGCCTGATCACGGCAACATGGAAAAACCCATTTTTAAAATCAATCGTACTAAACACATGTGATCCCTGTAACCGATCTAGAATATCTTCAATTAATGGAAGTGGAAGCCTGTCCTTTACTATTACTTTATTTAACCTCCTATAATCAATACATAAACGAGGTGCTCTGTCTTTCTTTTTGACGATTACAACTGGGCTACAATATTCTGAAGAACTAAGTTCTACTATTCCTTGTGCTAATCATTCAGCTATCTGAGCTTCAACAATTCTTTTTCTGAAAACGGCAACCTACGAGGCTGATGAAATATAGGTTCATTATCTTTTATGGAGATGTTCATTTCTATGTTCTTTGTTCTAGTTTTACACGGACCATAAGTCGAAACTAATTGTTGCACCTTATCTCTGAAAGTATTTGGAACATCAGATTCAATATTTACTTCGGTTTCGTCACAAGTTAAATCAACTGAAAGAATAACAGAAGTATTTATTCCTTTCATGCACTGAGATTTATTTATAATAGTAACTCCATTTTCATTTATTCGAGTTTCATCCTGCATTAACACATTAAGTTCTACGATGACGTCACAAGGCACAGAATCATTTTCCACTACATAAATATCAGCATTGTCATCAAATTGAATACTTTCTTTAAAACAACCTAATGGTTCTACTCGGCATTTTCCAAACCCCAATAAAGTAGAATTCGAAGGACATAACTCTTTAACATTCAATTTATCAAAAAAGGATTTTCTAAGCAAAGTTGCTTTACTCCCCGTGTCTATTAATGATTTTACCGTTAAATTAGCAATCATTATCATTTTGTTCAATTTCGATTCAAAATTAACATTTAAAGTGGCTACTTCTGTTTTCGAATTTCTTTTAGAACATTCCGAAGCCTTATGACCAAAAGCTTCACATTTAAAACATATAATTCCCTTATCTTTATGAATACAGTTTTTAGAAATATGATTTTTCACACCACAATTAAAACAAATTTTATTGTTACGACTTTCAGTACATTTTATATCAAATTTACCATTATCCTTCAATTTACTTTTATTCACATTTTCGTATTTTGAGTTAGTTTTATCATTAAAATTATGTTTCGTTTTCGTTCTATCGAAAGCACTTTTACGTTTTGCAAAATTGCCTTTCATTACTTCGTGCACTTTTAGCTTTTCTTTAAACTCGATTAAATTTTTGTATCTGTACGGTATAATTTTATTTTCGTGCCTATCATTTATTCCCTTTATATCATAATGCATTAAGGCAGCGTCATCTATTTTCCTAAAATTATATAATTCTTTCATTTTTAAGAAATATTCTTGAGCTGATTCAGTATTTTTCATTTTCTTTGAATTAATAGCTTATGTAAATTAGCAGAATTTATTTAAAAAGAAAATTCATCAATTAAGGCTTTTTTTAATTTTGGCCACGAATTGACTTCCGGTTCTCTTCGGACAAATAATGCTGCATTCCCGGCAAGCGATCGTTAGGCGAAGATAAATTTTTGTAAATCCGACAAATTAAACAATGTACAAGTATTCTCAAAATATTCTACACATCGAATAACCTTTTCATGCGATTCTGCATTAAACTTTGTAATAGTACTTTGTATATCAGATTAATTAATGTTAAAACTCTAAATTATAGAATTTCCAGTAGCTACATTTTTACAAACATAATCACACTGTGTAGAAGAATCGAGGTTAATCTTCTTACAAAAAATATCGAGCTGCATTGAAAAATGGTTTTCACTTCTTTTATTTATTAACACTTCTGTTTCCGATTCAGAGCTACATGTTTCGGCGCGATTTACATTTTCAACTAGAGTTTCAATATCATATAATAAAGAAAAAATTCTTTCCGCTATTTCTGATTTATTGCCGTCAAATGAAATATTTAGACCATTAGAAACTGTAACTAGCTCATTAAATGAAAAGTTTTCTTCAACATCTTTTAATTTCTTTCGAAAATCGTCACTATCTGAAGCAAAGTCAAAACCACAAAAGTTTCTAATTCTTTTTCGATTAGATCTATCACCGTCTGTATTGAAAATAAATTTATGTATAGTTCTAATTTTATCTGCTTTACAATTCTTCAATGCGACGTTGACTTGTTTTATTTAATTGAAAATCATTGTCAAATATGAAAAAAATCAACGTACCGTCTATCTTCGAAGTTTTTTCAATATGTAATCTTACGTAGAATTTCAGTAATTGCTTGAAGCATTCCTTAATCCCGCTTCTGATAAAATTTAGCGTAAATACCTCCTTTAAAGAGAAATCTAAGAAACTTCTTGAAAGGATATTTAATTGCATTTAATGTATTTACATTTTCTTTACAAATAAAATAGTATAAAATGAATTAACTTCTTCGATGCAATTTTATTTACGTATTTTTCTGTATCTTGAGTCTAACTCATCTCATTGCCCAAACTGCCAAACTAAAAACATTAAAAATAATTATACTATGGGCAATCGTTACGCCATCTGGTATTCATTGGCACTGCATATATATATATAT
>KK118745.1:155809-175020 GCA_000611955.2 Stegodyphus mimosarum | reverse complement strand
ATATATATATATTTAGTTATGCTAGATGCATATATACATACGTATGTACGTTAAGGACGTCACGAAGAAATCTCCTCTGAATCCAATTTAAATCTATTTCACAATCCGTTTTGGGAAAAAAAAAGAGCCTTTTCTTACTTTGACTCTTATCTTTGCGTCTGAATTAAGCATAGGTATAGAAATATTCATAAGATTTTCCTAACTTTAAGAAAGAGAATTCCTAATCTACGTTTATATTATAATTAAATAGAAAGAGTGATTAATATTTTCTCTTACCCTAACTTATCTTTAATAGAATCAGTAATTATTCAGATGTTTATCCAACTAAGTATTTTGTCAGTTATTTAGATAAAGGAGTGTTCGAGCAATTAATTATTCTTTTTAAATTATCATAGCACTTTTCTAATACAATTGGGGCTTTTTATTCCTTCCCCCTAACAATTGAAAGCTTTATTGTAATTTCCCCCAATATCTTTACGCAATTTCACTACAAAAAGTAAAAGTTAAGTGCTAAATCCATTTTAATTGCTGCCGATGCATAAAAGTTTTTAATATTTCTAAAAATTTGAGTAAGATTGCTGTAAAAATTATTTTTAGAGTTTTGAATTTTCAAAATGTAATTTTTTAGTTTCTGACTATTAAAAAAGAAAAAGAAATGAGGAATTAGACTGGCAAGGTATAACATGTCGACCCTCGCGTTTGTAAGTGTTACTTAAAAAGAAGTTTCATTTTAAATCTCAATGCTTTCCTATTTCTTTCAAGCTTAGACTAAATTCCTTATTCAAAATGAGAGCAAATTTATACTGAAAATACGAAAGCTCATATATTCAAGTCTATTTGAAAATACATTCTTGATTTAATAGCTGTCAAGAAAGTTAAGCAATAACAAAAAAGGGAAGTCGAAATAGAATTTTTTTAAATATTCTAATTGCATTTATATTGGTTATTTTATTTGTCATTTTTTGTCAAGAACAGAAATACTTTTCATTATAGACATAGTTAATATGGATCATCCGAAAGATTTTTGCGTTTTTTTTGGATCGTAAATGCAGATGGAGCATTACAGAAACATAAGAATCTCTTATTAAATCCCGTCTGCACTATTTTTATTCTATGTCTTTTTTTCATCTCTCAGAAGGTTGGAAGATTCCTTTGTTAAAGTAGTCATTAAGTTTCTACGAAAAGAACTTATTGACATGGTGTTCAGCTACTTACAAAGAAGTTAACTTCAAGACATTCAGAGAATTCTGAAGTTTTCTGAAAATATGAAAATCGGAAAAGTCAAAGTCTAGTGAATACGAAAGGTAGCACAACATCTCTACCATACTCAATAAGTTTTTCTGACATTCATTTGAATATTGGACTGAGAATAATTCAAATGGAAGACTCTCCCCTTCGATAATTGGTTAGTTCTGGGGGTTTTTCTTCAATGTCTGCTTATAAAACTGCAATTTGGAAGCAGTATTTCTCCGAATTTGTTGTTTGATTTGGTGGCAACAATACATCGTAGGCGAGCTATGGGCTAGTTGCAACTGTTTATGGAAAAATGTTCATATTTTTAAATGTATTTACTATGCCTTGATTGTAACTGCTTATTCTTATAGTACAGCTATTCATTCATTAATATGCATAAAAGAAATATTCGGCTATTTTGTTGATTTTGGTACAAGAAGTATTTCATCAAAATTATCCATCCTTTTCAATTTGCTTTGTACCTGGGTAGTAGTAAAGGAACGGAGGCAATAACAACAATAAAAACGACAACATTTTAAAAATAATTGATAATAATTATTGCTTGGTATACGGAAAACGAAAAATATCGAGTTTATGGTAAAAAAAAGCAAAGTAAAACAAAGATAAAATTATTTAACTGCCATTAATTATTTAACTTATTAACTATTTATTCAACTAATATAAAACTGCAGTTAATACAAATAAATGATAGATTGTTTCTTCTCATACATTTAAAGTCTGCTTATAGTTTGCAAATTAAGCATTTGACTTCTACTTCTTCATCAGAATCGCTGTACTCATCTCCGCAAATGTAGCACAACCACTTTACTGCTTCAGAATCTTTATATAACTAAAAATCCTCTCCATTGCCGACTTTATTTTACTTTTGGATTTTTTTCTTTAACCTTGCCCTTCTCTTTTCCTTTACCTTTCTATCTGTTTTCGTTTATAGTTAATTATATTTTTATATTCTTTTTCCAATGCTTCTGTTTCAAGTATGTCAGTTAGAACGGAAGATTTCCCTTTGCGTCGGATTCTGTTAGACTGTTTCTGAGGTGAAGCCTTAAGGAGAGGTCTAATCATTGAGGGTGAGAAATCTAGTTGTCTATTTTGGGAAAGAAAACTAGATAGAATAAAGTAATCAGCATGGTAACATTTACACGTCACCAAGCAAATATAGTGGTTAGTAACGCTGATTGCCGTTAACTATGGTCTTAAGTTCGGAATCTGAAGAAGGCATGGATGTTTATAGATGTGTGGAGAGATGGCATTCAAAATTCACACCCGGCCAAAAGTCCTCTCGAAGAGTTAATGGCAAGGGAAGAGGAGCGGTAGACCATAGGACCGCCTTCCGAGTTTTTAAGCCTAAAACATTAAGTGGAAGCTTAAGAGTTAGCTAGGTTCAGCATTGCCTCAATCACATATGGTGCTGCAGACGTCCTACCTGTATCAGTTAACATTTAAAGAAGAAATCTAAATACATTGAGATGATCTCGGAGCATATTGTAACATACTACGACTTACCCCGAGATTTTGTTACAATTTGACTCATCGTATGATTTTGGACATTTTCGTTAATTTATAAAAAAATTGCGATTAGTAAAAAAAATAAAACAGTAGTTAAAAACTTTATATATATATATATATATACAGAATAAATAGGCGAAAAAATTGTACGTTTACTATTACTTTGCATTAACAAGTTATTTACTGCTTCAGCCATTTACTATTACTTCTCCGTTCCTTTTCCTAACCAGTAGCGCAAATTAGCTAGAGAATATTTAAGTCAAGTTCTGGGCCGTAAGACAGAGAGTGTTTCTACCTTTCGCGGCCACGTTATTAGATTTTCCCAGCTCTGATAACTTTGCGTTATGGCTGCCATCATTTAAATTGTTACGCCAGTGAGAAATTCTGAACCAACTTAGTTTAAATTAAACTATTTAGTTTTGAGCTATTAGGCTCAGTTTTAATTTGAATTTGAATATTACTACAGGTTACATCGCCACAAGATTGATGGTTGATCTAGTCCAGCTGGAGACATGCATATTGTCTTCAAAGTCTGATTTAATAAGGAGGTTATTTAAAAATTCTCAAGTATGTGTAGTTAATTTTACACCGACGATACTTCGCTCCAAATTCGTTTGGCTACTATATTAATTTGTGCTAACAAAGAAGGTCAAAATCTGTAACTATTTTTAAAACAAAATTGATGTGTGCACCACATAACGTCCTTGTATGGAATATTAAATTACAAGCATTTTTACCTGCATTGTTTAAACGTATTTCCTCGAATTTCAGTAGAGATATATTTCTCATTCAATTAATTCAATTCTCACTTCGCGGCAAGGAAAAAATACATAAAAACTCAAAATATCTTCATTAAAAATTAGAAGGTATGAGAAAAGATAAAACACCAAATGCAGTAAAAACAATTAAATGAAACAATTGTTACAATTAAAATTACAGTTTCTATGCAAAAGCAAGCATTTCGGCCAATAGGCAAGAAGGCAGATATCTCAGAAGTCGTGAAATAATCTGTGATTGTGCCTTCAAGCGTCATCCTATGTCACGAAGAAATTAGCTTGACGTGGACAATTAATTGAGCAGTGAATTCTTGTAGGATCAAGCTATGCAAAGGTAATGAGACATGTGCAGTATACGGTGCTTTAAACAGTTATTATAGATGAGGTGCAATGCAGTTTTCAAAATATTAAACATTAAGCGAGGATTGTTTGGTAGATATTATAACATGGACGTTTGGAAGGGGACATCGCTTTCTGGCGTTAAAGCTGAGAAGGTGGTGTGCCTTATGCAATATATATTATAATAAGTGACAATAAGGCTACTTGTATTTACCTTAACCTTATATTACATTGCATAACTCTGCACTTACATTACATTTAAATTATGCAGATGATAAAACAGTATAGAATACGCAGTACAGATTTAACATGCACTGTCTGAGATTACTTAGACTATTAGTATAGTTAGTTGAAGAAATCACATGAGTAAAGGAAAGAAATACAAGAAATAATAATACAAGAAAGCGCAATATTGAGATATCTTACACCGCCGAGACACTGAAGGTGTAGAAAGACTTAATTCACTATTCTGATAAGTTTCAAATGTAAACAAATATGGCTCTTATGGTAAAAAATAAATAGGCTTAAGCCGCGCTTTAAGAACATTTAAATTTTTAATAATTCTGCAACTATTGCATGCAGATTAGCTAAAGGCATAAAAACCTCATCCGGAAGGTAAGAACAACATACAATCATTGTAAAGCAAAAAAAAACGCAACATATAAGAATAAAATTAACTGAGCACATTTATTTTCAGCCCAAAGGGACGTTAGCCCAAAACGGCTATTTTTCTCGAAATGGTATTTTGAGTCGGATCACTTAAAGCGCTGAATTCCTTTTCAAATTTTTCCCACCAAATAGCATCGCCCTGTATTATAGTTAAAGAAATTAAATAATGAAGAATCTGCATGTACACACATTGGACAAAATAATGCGAAAACCTGCGAAAAAGTGTGACTGCAGTACAGCCGCGCCACCTGCAACCGGAGTCTGCCATCTAGTGAGAGTGAAGAGGAAGGTATCAGTCTCTCAACAGCAGTCACCTGAGTTGCATGCTTCGATCGAACTGTCTGTGAGAAGTTGAAATGTCCGAGTTCCAAAGAGGAATGATAGTTGGAGAGCCTTTAAGTGGAGCATCGATTACGGAAACAGCAAACCTTGTGGGCGTGTGCAGGGAATACCGTATCACCCTTTATGACAGCGTATACGAAAGAGGGTAAGATGACGTTTTCAAAGCACAACAGTGGCCAAAATTCAAAGTTGCCTGACAAGGATAGACGGGTCTTGAAGCGCATAGTAGCCCGAAAGCACAAGTTATCATTATCCGAGGTAACATCCAAATGAACAGTCATCTCTAGGACTCCGTTTCAACAAAAACTGTCAAAAGGGTACTTCATGCTGCGAACATTTATAGCACAGTGGCAATTCGTAAACCCTTGGTGACAGCAACTAATGCTTTCAACCGACGCCAATGGTGCAGAGATCACAAAGGCTGGTCCCCACAGCGGTGGCAACAGGTAATATGGTCAGATGAATCATCATTCACTCTATTTCAGACGACCGGACGCGTTTCTGCCTGGAGAACGCCTAAAGAAGCGTTTCATCCTGACTACCTCTTGCCGACTGTGAAGCATGGGGTGGCGCTGTTATAGTATGGGGTGCGATATCTTGGCGCAATCTTGGGCCACTTGTTATTCTGCATGGGAGGATCACATCAAATCACTATCTAAGCATTCTAGGGGATCATGTCCAGATTGTATTCCCTGGGAAGCGACCGTTTTTTCAAGACGACAACGCCCCTATCCACACTGCTAGGTCTATTCAAGAATGGTTCGAAGAGCATAACGATGCAATTGAACAGCTCGCTTGCCCCCCCCCAGTCTCCGGACTTGAATATTATTGAACATTTATGGGCATATTTGGAGTCCAAATTTCGTTCCCGACTTCCACCTCCATCCGACCTTTGGAATTAGAGACCGCTCTGCAGGAGGAATGGCTTAATATTCTTTTAAAAATTGTCCATGACCTTTATGCATCTATTCCACGTCGCATTCAATCTGTACAACGGTCAAAGGGTGGTCCACCCCTCTATTAAAAAAGATTTCCCGTTATTTCACAGGTGCTCGTATTATTTTGTCCTCCATATGTATGTATGCATGTGTCCCACATTGTGAAAATTCCACTGTACCTAAAGCCATCAAATTATGAATAATGTAGTCATTTACCCGAATATGGGTATCTTGAAGCTCGAATTGTGTATTTCGCTTTATTACCTGTTTCATATTTTGTAAAAAGTTAAGGAATTTTTTATTATAAATCTAAACGATTTCAAAGCGAGCAGTGGCAAATCTATATGAAATAAAACATTCTTATCTTCAGCGCGCGAGACTGTCTAAAGATATACTGCTTTTATATATTAAGCTTCCAGATAATTTATTTAATTTAATTTAATTTATTTATTTTTTGAAAAAGGAAAAAGTATGTTTATTGATTTTAGATAACATAAGTTATTCTATAACCTCGTTAGAGCTTATTAAATGTTGTTGATTGGCCAGTGATATTGGAATTGGCCACCGAATACTGTATCAGATACACCAACTGTTAAAATAAGGAAGAATTAATATAAATCGAATGTTTAGTGAGTATTATCGTGTTATAAATAAAACGCACGTCATAGGTTAAAACTAATCTGACTAAAGTTTGTGTGCGAAAATGTTTTTTGTTGGACATTAGGATGAAATCACTGTGTAAACTTATTTAATCCAAGCTGTGCCTATTTAATTATTTTTATCCATTTTCATATCATTATTTATTTAACATTTACTTTACTGACTTTGTTTGGCTTATCATTTCTTTTTCCCTCGATTCAAACAGCGCGTTTATTTTAAAAGAAAAGAAGAGTTTATTTTTTAAATATTTATTTCTTGCATCTCAGTTACAAAAACAAAAACGTTAAAAGCCTTCAAATGAGGAAAAATATTATGTAAATTTCAAGCAAAGTTATATTAAGGCTGTAGTAATTTTAGAACTGAGAGTAAAAAAGTTCTAAATGCATACAAATTTAAATAAATAAATCCTCTTATTTATAATGCACTTTTATATATCTGGCTAAAAATTAAAGATTTTTTAAATCTAGTAGATACTAGTTTACAGAAGCATACTGCTAAACTAAGCATAACAGAAAGATTAAGTTTAGGCCATTACTTCAGAATCTATGTTTATTTCTTATTTTCCTAAATGCTATAAAGTGCACACCGGAAAACTTCCTTTTTAAGTTTTTTAGTTTTGTTAGGAGAAAAAGCTCGCAGTAATTTCCATTTTAAAATAAATTAATTAAAATAGCTCAAATTAATTTTAGCTATTATGGAAGTATTTTTTAATTATTTTTTTAGGCTAAGGATAAAGACTAAAATAAATTAATAACAGGAAGCAGCTATAACTATATATTATATCTCTCATCAACGATTATTTAAATTTATCATTTGTATATACACAAATAAATGAGATATTTATTTTTCCCATTATTCCGTTTACAAAAGCTTATGGCCTTATCGTAATACCTTTTATGAATTATTTTCCGCCGAGGTTTTTCAGATGATCTGTTAAATAAGCATTTTAGTAATTCTTCGGTTCTTAATAAACAAATTACCTAAATTGCTATGTTGAAAGTTTTAAACGCCAAATTGTAGAAAAAATATTAATTTCAATAAAACACACAACGTTTCTTGAAAAATCTCTAAAAGATAGAAAATAGTTTTGTTCTAGAATTAATTTTCAGTTATTTAGAGAAACACCTATTTACACTCATGTTCATAAATTAAAGAATAATTCGGAGTCACGCGGAAATCGAACTCTAAAATAAATATATCACCTGTAAAATCACTACACACATCTTCAACAATCATATGCAAATTTCAGGAAGTAACCAGACGACACCGATGGTACGTCACAATGACGAGAGTGTAAGAGAGTAATATATAAGGATTACAGGCAAAGAAGTAAAATTGTTCCCAGGCGCTATATAAGCATGTCAGTGCAATAACCGAATAGTTATGACACAAAGGACGCATTTGGATGATGTTTTACGTGGTAGAATTATCGGCCGTCTGGAACGTGGGCGTACCCAACTGGAAGTATCAGACGAACTTGGAATTGCCCAGAGTGTCATCTCCAGGTTTTGGCAACCATTCCAAGATGATGGTAACGTGAGTAGACGTTACAGCACAGGTCGCCCCAGAGTTACAACGCGGAATGAGGACCGGTATTTGGCAGTTACTGCCAAAAGAAACAGGCGGAGCACAGCCTCAGACCTGTCTCGTCAGCTCTCTTCAGCCACTGGTACGAGAATTTCAAGGCAGACCGTGTACAGACGCTTAGGGCAGATTGGTTTATATGCTCGTAGACCTGTCAGATGCGCTCCACCTACTGCAACTCGCTGTCACCTGCGGTTAGCCTGGAGTAAAGAGCATGCATTGTGGACACCGCAACAGTGGGCTTTTGTGATGTTTTCCGGCGAGTCCAGATTTTGCTTGCAGTCTGATTCTCGCCGGACTTTCATATGGAGAGCTCCAGGTACCCGTTACCACCAAGGAAACATCGTTGAACGACACAGTTACGTTGGTGCAGGAGTGCTCGTTTGGGATGTAATTATTCTGGGTTCCAGAACTCACCTGCATGTTCAAATTGGAACCATGACAAGCCAAATCTATCGCGACGTCTTTCTGGAACAACACGTTTGTTTCGGGACGCCATGGGCGCACAATTTGTGTTTATGGATGAGGACGCCCGGCCTCACCGTGAAAACATCGTAAGCGAATGCCTTCAATCGGAGGATATCACCTGTATGGAGTGGCCAGCATTCTCAACGGACTTGAATCCAGTAGAGCACGTGTGGGACATGCTTGGCCGACGAGTTGAAGCCCGTCAACATCCTCCTACATGTCTACCGGAACTTCGGAGAGCTTTGCTTTTTAAGTGGTTAATATCCCCCAAGATCAGATCCATAATTTGATACTCAGCATGCCCAGGCGTAGTACGGACTGTATTGCATCGTCTGGGAGACATACAATGTATTAACAATCATACCAACCATGTAATATTGTTTTTTTGTAAATAGGTTTTTTTTTGGTAATTTGCTTTTGAGAAAAAATCACGATTTTTTTTAATAATATCAAACATACTGCAACTGTTTTTGCTCTTTACCTTCCGTTTAATAAAAATGCTTTACAAATAAGTCAAATTTGTTTTGCTTCCAACTCTTCCTTTGCCTGATTTTGCATTATCCTTAATTTATGGACATGAGTGTATTTTCATGAAGCTGTGAAAGATATATAAAAATATTTTAGAAGATGAGACAAGGTAAGACGTTTGTCCTTAAAACACTAAACATAACCTAATTTTTTCTTGAAATTTTACAAATAGTCTATGTATTTTGAAAGACCCGTGTTTCGAAATTTAACACTTTTTTATCAAATAAGGCAGTCATATCAACTGAGAAGAAATTTGAGTTACATATTTGTTGCAAACGCGGTGTTGCAGAGATTTCAAGGTATTAGTTATTCGAATTCCGTTTTTTTTTTAAATTTCCATTGAAAACAATCATAAATAACATCAAAAAATTTATAAAAGGAGCTAATTATTCTACAATGTGACGTAACTCTTATTCAAAAACTTAAAGATACAAATTTTATTAACTTAATTTCTTCTTAATTCTCAAAAAATAAATAAGGTGAGTTACGAAGTTTTGAGCTAAGAAAAATTGCTTACGGCGTTTTAATTTCTTTCCAAGGCTTACTTAATCAGAATCGAAACGCCATCATACTTCATACTTAATCAGAATTGGAACGCTATCATGTGTCAAGCTGCAGTAAGAAATAAAGAAGTTTACAACAGTTTATATACAAACATATGTACACTGCGTAAAAAAAAATGGGGTCAGTTTAATATCTTCCGTTATACTGGACCGGTAGACGAAATTCAAACTGCGTTTTTCGTGCCTCGAAAGCGCGACTTAGGATATATATAAGATTCATATATAGCATCATTCTAACACAGGTATTTTGACGCAAAATCGGACTCTTTCTGAAATGACATGGCAATTGTTTTCCATACTTCTATTCTACGACTCAAATTATGCCTAAATGTTAAATTTTGTAAAGTTTGGGGCGAAATTTAAGGAGAAATTCAGAAATTTATCTTGGCTCATCTTTTTTTTTTCATTTTGTCCCGAGAAAAATTCATTTCGAAAAATTCTGAATTTATAGCAACCTACTTTCTTTCCTTCTCTTCACTGATGCACGAGCGAAAAAAAGTTCCGTCGTTCATTTTTCAAATAATTTTAACAAAGTGCTTAAATGCGACTTTCGTTATTTTCGCTTATAATAAGTACGCCAAATATCTAAATGCGCCATTATTTAAATTTACGTATATCTTGGGAAATTTTGAATAAAAACTCTAATATTTTTGCAAGTATGCTTAGAAATACATTTATTTTAAGATGATGTTAAAAATGCAATCTATATATGTAAAGAAGAAAGCCTGCTTGTTTGTTCTGTAATAACGCAGTTACTGCTACAGCTATCGTCACCAAAATTTCAAAAATTCTTTTCTGAGTCTTGGAAAAGTTCGACGTCTACTTTTTCGGAAAAAAATAAAAATAAGAGATATTAATTAAAACTCTGAAAAACCATAATTTCCGCCCTCAATTTTCCGAGTGGCAACAGTCTCGCAAGCTGGAGATGAAAATCTGCTTTATTTCGAAAGTTGTTGCCACTGCTCGCTTTTAAATCCTAGAGTTTGTTACTAAAATTTTCTAAGCTTTACGATTAAATAAAAATAGCATTGCCAAACATTAAATACATTATTACCGATTCCGAAAATTCGTGAGAAGCCATTTCGGCTATTCCCATCTTCGTACGACTTCAATTCAGCCGAAATATTAATAAATACTCTGAAAGCGCTAATTTTCGCGCTCGTTTTTGCAAATGGCAACAGTGTCGGGCGTTGAAGATAAAGCTGCTTTATTTCGAAAGATGTTGCTACTGCTCGCTTTCAAATCGTAGCGTTTGCTAATCAAAAACTTGTGAATTTTACAAAATCTCTCTATATAAAGGAGAATGTCTGTTTGTGTGTTTGTTTGTTTGTTCGCATAATTGATTTCTGATCAATTACGATAAATGTTTTGCCACATTTAATCTACTAAAATTGAAAATAAGTGAAATATTGGATGGAAATTGAGCTTTTAAGACCCTTTGATTAGAAAGACGAAAATCATTAAAAGCTGCATGTCATTGTTGCTGATATACTGACAGAGAATTAGCTTATTTTTCTATCGAAATGTTTTGTATGGGTTCCCTATCGCATCAACCTGAAATATGCATAAGTATGAATCTTAATGTTTGTATTTTTATTAGAGAAGGATTATAACCTTCTCTAATAACAATACAAAAGTTAAGCACTATCGTTCTCTCTGTTGCTAGATACATTACTGTCAATCTAACTTAACTGGTATTGGGTACTTCCGCTAGTAGATTGTAATTCAAAATTTTTTGGAAAATTTTAAAAAGTATTTATAAATATAAATTTTAAAAACAAATCATAAAAAAGAGCCGAATATTATTTGGCATGTACCTAAATTTCGAAATGTGAAAAAAAGAATCAAATAAGTTTAATAAAAAAGAGATATTAATAAATATATGTGAAATTCAATTAACACTGAGGAGCTAAAATTTTGAGAGCTAATTTTTTAAAAACTAGTCTTGCGATTTTTACAAACCTTTGCAGTTTGGCAAAATTCGAGTCGTAGAACCGAAATATGGAAAACAATTGGCATGTCATTTCAGAAAATGCCTGATTTTGTGTCAAAATACCTATATTAGAACAATGCTATACATAAATATAATATTTCTCCTAAATCTCGCTTTTGAGACATTAAAAACTCAAGTTGAATTTTTTTGGTCAAATAAAATTTAAAGCTAGGGAAACTACGTATTATTATTATAACAAATGATTTTTTATGCAAAGGGGCTTTGTCCCTGAAGGACTATTGTTTTCGTTTTGTCATTTTGCGTCGGAAACATTAAATGTCGGTTCACTTTTCAAACTGTTGCCACCAAATATTGCAATCCTGTATTATATTTAAAGAAATTAAATAATGAAGAATGTGCATAAATGTATGTATGTTTTTTGCATTCTGATAAAACAACGGTACCTAGAGCCATCGAATTTTGAATGAAGTAATCCTGCTGCGAATATGGGCATCTGGAAGCCCAAATTTGAAATTTGGAATTTATTTTATTACCGATTTCATATAAAAAATTTAGCGCATTTTCGAATAGCAAACTTAAGAATTTCAAAGCGAGAAATTGCAACGTTGTACAGAAAAAACATTTTTATCTCCAGCGCGTGAGACTGTGTATAGGAAATTCTAAAGATATGCTCAGTTTAAAATTATTTTGCGATATTTTCTTTAACTGTTTTTTTTTTGTTTAAGTGCGAAGAATATGATACTTAATAAATAAAGTAACACACAAAATGTTAAAAAATCGCCCCTTTGGACGTATTTAAAATCTGAGAGCTTTCACTTTCTTTTTTTCGCACAGTACGTACTTTTATTTATGCGTGGGTGAAAAATAAGAAAGACATAATAATAAATAAGAAAATTCGATTACGTTATTATTAGTTATTCCAATTTCGCCCATTTGGTAAATTTTCTCTTAAAACTTGGAAAGGTTTCGTATTTTTTTTTTTTTTTTTTTTTTTAGTTTAAATAGAAGCAAGTTACTTAAAGCTTAAAAATTATGTCAGAGAAATGTCAGTAAAGTTTTTAGTAATTAACTTTTAAAATATCTGAACAATAAAGTATAACCAACAAAAATTTCTTACAGGTACCGAAACCTTAGATTTCAGTTAGGAAATAAATGTAAATTTGAATCTTTTCCTTTGCGATATTGTTATTATATGTATGACTTGAAAATATTTCGTAAGAGAAATTTAAAATTTATTTCAAATATTTTTTATTTTGTGAAAATCTATCACTCACCTGTTAACTGATCATGCATTCAGCTCGCATGGGACTTGAATTTGAGAGAACTTATACAAGGAATATTAATAGTTCAAATCTGAAGGCAAATAAAAGTAATAGATCATTTCATTTTTTATTTATTGATTTTGCAAGAAAAAGGGAGTTTGAATTTTTTGTTTAATATTTCGAAATTTTGTAGGAGCTATAAGAGAAATAATATATTTTTTCTGTTTAAACGTTTTTTATTGTGTGAAACATGAATAATAAGCATTTCCAGATTTATTTCACTTCTTTCTTAATGGCAGTAATTTATACATAATTTTTTACGTGTATACAAAATTTATATAAAATTATTACGTGTTTGAAAGAAATTAATTTCAGCGAAGCAAACAAGGTCTGGTGTACAAAAATATGTCAGCAGAAAAAGGAGTGTTAGGAGTTATAACTACTAGGGCTCAATGTTTCAACATGTTTGAGATAATTCAAGCATTTGAAGGATATTACTTTTATCTTTTATAAAGTATTTCTCCCTCCTTCTTAACATGCATTCGTTGCGTAATGGTCACCACACTCGGCGCATATTCGAGAAGTCTGTGGTTCGAGTCTCGGCGAGGGCATTGCTAATTTTTCATCTCTCCTGCTTTCGAAAAATACCTAATCTTTCACACTGAAGTCACCTGAAAAACGTCACTGGTGCCTTTTCCCATAACTTTAATGCATGGTTCAAGCGTTTCGGGAGTTGTTAAATGACTTGCCAATCACTTTTTGAAGCCACTAAAAGCAGTTCTGTTATTTAATTGCACATTCCCTTTCTTTATTTAGCGTCAGCGTCTAGCTATCGGATGCTCACATTTGCAACCCTTAATAAGGGGAAACTACACATAGTGTGTGAAACCGCCCAAAGGGACAAGAAAGAAGTAATCGCTTAAGGAAACTGGTTATCATAAATTAAGGAAAAATCACAAAAATATCAATTACTCCCTCAAAAATAAGCCAAACCGTGTAAAATTTGAATACGCGCCAAGAAAGAGTAGTTGAGTAAAACTACAATAAGCAAATTAATGCCGCTGTACTCGGAATACGTCATCTGGGAGGAGCTAAATATGTGGGCTTGTTCTCAAACATGGACTTTTGAGAACAAGCCCACATACTTAACTGTGATAGCGACATCATAAATCTGAGATAGCGAATTCGTAACAATGACCTCCAGGCATTAATTCGCCTGCAGAACTACGATGGAGAGCCATTGGGAGACTAGAGACAGGACAAAGTCAAACAGAAGTGGCCAGATGGCTAAATGTGAGTCCTTCTGCGGTTCATAGACTTTGGAGGCAATTTCAAACCAGAGATTCGGCATCTAGGTGGTTCAGCCGAGGATGGCCAAATGCTACGACGAGCGCCGGTGACAGATATTGACATTATGTGCACGCAGGATTAGAACCGCTACTCCAACTCTTCTTAGATCCTCTCTTGCTGCAACACCGAACGGTTGGTGTCAACGTCAACTTTACGTAGAAGGTTCCACGAAGGTGATCTGTATGCGAGGCGACCAGCCATTTGCTTGCCGCTCAGGTCACGCCATGGGTGGGACCGTTTGCAGTGGGCACGACAACATGTCCACTGAACGCCTGATCAATGGAAGGCCGTTCTCTTTACGGATGAGTACAGGTTTAGTCTAGAAAGCGACAGTTGGCGTTATTTGATGTGGAGAGAACCTGGAACCCGTTATCATCCATCAAACATTCGTGAAAGAGATGCATACGGAAGAGGCGGTGCCTGTGTTTGGGGTGGCATCTCTTTAGGCCTCCATGTCTTTCCAAGGGAAATAGTGAATGCTCAGGTTTATAGAGATGACAGCCTTGATGCTAATGTGCGCCTATATGCCGGGGCAATAGGTGATGCTTTCCTGTTACAGTAAGACAACGCAAGACCACACAGGGCAGGCACCGTAGATGATTATCTTCAACAGGAAACAATTATGCGCATGGAGTGGCCAGCTCTATGACAAGACTTGAATCCTATCGAGCATATTTGGGATGCTTTAGGGAGACGTCTAGCTGCTCTCAATCCGTCCCCTTATACCCTTGCCGTGCTTGTAACTGCTTTGCAAGAGCAATGGCTCTCGCTTCCTATGGAACTGATGGACCGCATAATTGAAAGCATCACATCGCTCTACACACATCGCTCTACGTGCTGTATTGCCTCTAGAGGCGATCAAACTCCATATTAAAGGTACTTTTCCTATAGCAAACTGACACCTTCGATTTGTTCATTTTACACATGTGCTAATTTCTATAGTGCAGTAATTGTCTAGTAATTTCTTTTTATCTTATTTGTTATACCTTACTATATGCTGTATATTGTGGGTAAGTTTCATAAAATTTTACATGTAACTTTTTCAGTAATCGTGATTTTTGCGATTTTCCCTTAATTTATTATAACTAGTGTAGTTTACTGTTAACGCCTTAGAATTCTAGAAAAGGAATCCATTGTAACAAAATTTTGCATTTACAAGCGGTTTCGATTTTGGTCTGTACCGATGCAAAAGAGTTTAAGAAGTCAATAGGTTCATGTATATGAAATAGTACAATAGATATCAATGATATTTTAAAAATATAATGGCAAAACCTTTTATAAATGTGAGAATATGGAATTCTCACTGCGCGCACTGTATCGTCATCGCCGCTGTAATCGTAATCGTGGGCCACCACGTGCGCCGCAGTGTATAAAAACACTGGACGGACAGGCGCTCTCTCTCTTTCTGCATAACGTCGTTCTATCGAGCGTGTGAGGCCACACACGTCTCACGCCATCCCATTTTGGAAACATCGACCCACCGCCATAAGTTACCTGAGATGGAGGAGTAGTCAAGTTCTAATTTAATGAAAGCTGCATAATTGAGGGGTAAGAACTCTGGGTGAAATGACGAATCTACTTCAGAAGAAAATACCTCTTGTGCTTTGTGTTCAATGTGTTTAATCTTCGCTACCCGTATCTTCGGAAATGACGGCCATGGGCTCGATAATCGGGTATAGATAAAAAAAAATTGCTCTCTTCTATCGCGGAAAATATGCCTCACCTTAAATAGGCATTTTTGTAATGATTAAGAAGTATTGTGTCATCGATGTTTTCAGATTGCTTGTGCATTAAAAATGAACGATGTTAATAACATGCTTGTCAGACAGCATCTGTAAGTCCTCCATAAATAGTTTTGTAATCTGCATTGATATATTGATAACCCAGAGAAGTTTCTTATGCTAAAATAAATGTGTCTTTAAACGGTATCTACAGTCTCATGCATGGGGGTTATTGGGTAAGTCAACCATTTTGTTATTCTTATCTTAAAGAGTAAACGCAATGTACACCACTAGTTTTTAAGTTAGTTAAATTTGTGCAGACTTAATTTATATTTGATACTTCTAGTATCACATTGGATTAGGGAGTCACATTTACAACACCACATAAATGGTGCCGTGACAAAAAATTCTTGTTTTGAATTTTAATTTTGGTCCTGTTAAACAGGATAGAAAATGATTTAAGGTTGAGAACCATTTTATGCATATGCCTACTAATATAGCTACACATGTGATTCCATTATGTGACTATTATTAATGATTGCTTAAATATTTGAAATTTTGTGACTATATGATATAAATCATTAAAAAAGATTTAAGTTAAAAATTGCACATGCATATAAAAAAAAAAAAATTCCATATGACTATGTTTTCTGCTAATGTGAAATGATTTAATGATTAAAAATATATATGTGAAAATAGTAATATCTGTTCAAAATTGGTTGGTATTTAAGAAATTATTCCTGAATGTATATCATAATGTGTGACAGTGAGTATGTAATAACTTGCATCCATGCATGTAAGACAAAATTTTGATAAAAGTTGAAATAGTGTATTTAGGAATGTACTATGCAGTAGTATTAATAATAATAGTAATTTATAGTGGAACTAAAGGAAACTAAATTAATTCAGAATGGCTAAGAAAAATAATATCATGAATATGAGTCTTGCAACTGCTTTGCCTGCTTTTTCTGGGGAGCATGATGAAAATATAACATTTTTTCTAGATCAGTTATGTCAAATGTCTAGTTTAGAGAACTGGAATGAGCAAAGAAAAAGCCTGGTGTTAAAAATTCAGTTGAGGGGTAAAGCATTAAAATTTGTAATGGATAATGAATCATGTAAAGATATGTCATTTGATGAGTTAAAAAAATTACTAAGTAACAAATTTGCAAAATCTCAGTCATTTGACACGATTCAAAACAATTTTACCTCAATTAGACAGACTCCAAATCAGTCAGTTGAGGACTTAGCTGATCAAGTGAATGCTTATGCTACAAAATATTTTGGGTGCTATCCTAGTTCGAGTGAAGAGGTACAAAACCTCACTGAAAAAGCTATGCTTTCAAAATTCATAGAAGCTCTCCGACCAGATCTAAGACTGGAGGTTAAAAAACTAGGACCTGTTGATTTTGCTACTGCTGTTAAACAGGCAAAGAACATAGAAAAAGCATTGGAGGATTCTGGTAATAATTCACAGACGCATGATTTTTCACCGGAAATAAATACGTTAATAGTGCAACAGATGCAAAATAATAGAGCCATTGAGGATTTGTCAAAAAAATTTAATACAATTTTACCTAATGGTAGTGTAAACAATGTAACTAGACTAGAAAATAATGCCACTGAAGATAGTAATAATAGAGAATCTTGTCATATCTGCCAGCAGAATCATTGGACTACAGATTGTCCTTATTTTCCTTCAAACAATAATTTTCAATATCATAGACAGGCTAGAAACAATTACAGGAGAAATTTCTATAGGGGTAACTTTATTAATAGAAGGAATAGATATAATGGTCAGTATGCTTTCACTCGAGATAATACACTACAGAACAGTAGTAGAAATAGGCCACAGAACAGAAGATACAATACTCGTACGAATAATTTAAACTAGTAAAGGGTACTTGCAGATCTCCCAGATACATAAAGTATTACTCAAGTGCCCATAAAAGAATTTGGGGGAAACAAGACAAAAGTAAGAAAATAAGGAACACAAATAGGCCAAATACACATGAAGGGTTCAGAAACAAAATTAAAGAAAGTAGTGAACAAAAATTGGTAGCTTCTTGCCAGACTAATAGTATAACAAAATTACCAACAATAGAAATTAAATTTGGCGACTTTAGGATAGAAGCATTACTTGATACAGGTGCAAATTTAAGCTTGGTACAGCCAGACACCTTGAAGAAAATAAAAAATTATACAAAGATTCATTACTTAAGCAGATCTGTAAGAATATATACACTAAATAATGCTACCATCCCATATTTATCTGCTGTAGACTTAAAATTTCGTTTAGGAAATAAATACAACCAATTTTTTGTTACACAATATAATTGGAACACAAATTATCAAATGATTTTAGGGTACGATTTCATTCAAAAAAATAAGATACTTATAGATGCAAATAAAAATCAGTTAATCATTGATAACACTTATTTTGATCTCCTAGACAGAAAACATTGTACTAACATTAATGCAGAAAAGGTAAACAAGAATAGTCGACCAGAGGAGTCGGGTATTGTAAGAGTAGTATTAAATACTAGAATTTTTCCAAAAACAGCAGAGATAGTAAAGTTAAGCATTCCAGTGAATATGCAGAAAGAACAGCAAATAATGTTTTCACCAGATAGACGAAAAGTGGGCAAAATAGGTATGACTGACTCAATTCATGAGATAAGTGACAGGCAATATATTTTCACCATAATTGAAAACAATTCCAATTCCACAATCATTTTAAGAAAGGGTGAAAAGATTGGTAAGGTATATAAAGTAGAAGAAAAACAATTTGAAAAACCTAGAGAGCAACAAAATTTACAAATTAACCATATAACTTTAAAAGAAATTAAAAAGTTAAGAAAGGAGGAATTAAGCACAGATGATTTTGATTTAAGTCATTTAGAAGCAGAACAAAAAAATAAGATGATTGAAATGCTCATGAAAAATTCAGCTGTGTTCTCAAAATCTTACATCACTCTGGGCGAGACTGATGCTGTCGTGCCACAATTTAATTTGTTACATAACTTTCCAATTCAGACTAGACCATACACTATTCATCGCATTGCTAAAAAATATGCTCAAGAGTAGATAGCCAAATTGCTAGAAGCAGGTATTATAGAGCCATCTACATCGACTTACAGCTTTCCAGTAATTTTTGTCAAAAAGAAATCACCACCTAATACTGATCCTGATAAATTAAAATTTAGAATGGCAGTAGATTATAGATTGCTAAATTGCATAACTGAATCGTATCAAATATGTTTGCCTAAGATTTCTGATATTTTGCATAATATAGCA
>KK118745.1:122568-143306 GCA_000611955.2 Stegodyphus mimosarum | reverse complement strand
AATAGCGATCATCGATCGTTTACTGCTGTCGGTGGAGATAGCTCAAAACCTTCAACAAATGCGCGTGTCTAGACGCTGCAAGTCCACTGTATTCCGCCAACTCTAGTGATGTTATAAAATGGTATATATATATTATATATAAATATTTGACATTAAAATCTCTCGCGACCCCAGAATTTTGCTACGCGACCCCAAATGGGGTCGCGACCCATAGTTTAAGAAGCCCTGCTTTAGTCTTTTGGAATATTCCTGGAAATCTTCTGCTAGATTAAGAGGATCATTGCTATCCATGGGAGTATTTAATGTTTAAGAAGTCCATGGGAGTTTAAGAAGCCCTGGTCTAGATGCATCTTGTGTACCAGATTTCATAGGCCTGGGTCTATTAGCTTACGCGCAGTACGAACGAAAGACACCTACACACACAGAAAGACTCGCCCTTTTAAATATAGATCTATAAATTAATTAAACAATTTACCTTTGCAAAAAGAAACAATCTTTCAATTTCTTAAACTGTTCAATAGAGTAAAATCTCGCTTTGCTATAGCCCATTATGTCTTAAAAGGACGCGATTTCGTCAGAAAACAAAAAATTAAAAAAAAAAAAAATCTAATTCGAATTTCGAAAAACTCGCTTCGAGGTGCACTGGCTCATGCAAAAAAATCATGCAAAACTTTTCAATATCTTACAAACAGTGAAATAAGCAAAAAATAACATGAAAGAAACTCAAAAAACAAAACATTTCGCGCAGAATTTTACTCTGCAGAACAACTTTATCAAAAAAGAAATCAATAAAAATGTATTATATATATAAAAAATGACAATGAAATATGCAGTATCCCTTAATACAAATATTACTTATCCTAATAAATAAATTAACCAACTTCCCTTTGCAAAATCTTAAGAACTCAAATGGTATAAACAGATTAAGAACTTAAACAGATTAAAAAATATCATGCAAAACTTTTTTATAATTAAAATTATATATAATTAAAACATAATATTACAATGAAATAAGCAATATCCCTTGATACAAATGTTAATTATCCTAATAAAGTAATTAAACAATTTACCGTTGCAAAAAGAAACAACTTTTTAATTTCTTAAACTTTTCAGTCTCTTAAAAACAGTAACATAAGAAATACGATGAAAAATTGTTGCCAAACCGAAATTTTTAAAAGAATGAAACTATTCAAAATGATGCAATTTCATCAAAAATCTATCAACAACAATAAGAAAGGAAAATTGTTGCCAAAACTACATTTTAAAATATCTGAGATGTGAGAAGTGTATTCGAAAGCTTCATTTAAAAAATTAAAAAAAAATACAAAATATTATTATTTTTCCAAAATTCTTTTTTTAAAAGGAGTCGAAAGGATTAAAGTTCAACGTGTCCAAAAACCAAAGGGAAATAAACAGCCCATTTTTTAAAATAAGGTTTTTTTTAAAAAAATTCCCCTGAAAAGGAGTTAAGCTCACCTTCCTAAATAAATTCGTATTTAATCGATTTATTGAAATACGAAATTTATTTTAAGTTCGTAAAATAGCTAAGTGTCTACGCTTCACGACGATGTAAAAATTAAATGTATAGAGTGAAATCTCGCTTTCCTGTAGCCGATTATGTCTCAAAATGACGCGATTTGGTCACAAAACATAAAATAAAAAAAATTCGAATTCGAATTTCGAAAAAATGGCTTCGAGGTGCACTGGCTCTCGTGTAGATACACCTATGTACCAAATTTCGTGGCCCTGGGTTTATTAGCTTACTCGCAACACGAACGAAAGACACACCCACACACACACACACACACACACACACAGACTCTTTGTTTTATTATATGTAGAGATCATGGTCTTCGCACTTAAACCATAAAACTCAATTCAACAACAATACCGCAAAATAATTTTAAAAGAAAATATGTTTAGTATTTCCGATACAGGATCTGGCGCGATGTAAATTTTTTTTTCTTGTTCAGTGTTGCCACTGATCACTTCGAAATCGTTGAGTTTCTTAATCCAAAATCTCGTAAACACATTACAAAATGTGAAATATATCAATATATAATAAGCAAATTCGAAATTCCAGATTTAGACTATTTTCCCATATTCGGGTGGAGGCGCACGTTATTCAAAATTTGAAGGCACCGTTGGCTTATCACAGTGCGAGAAACATATATACATTTATGTAGATTCTTGATTATATAATTTCTTTTAATGTAGTACAGGGCGATAATATTTGGTGGCAATAATTTGAAAAGTGATTCAGACTTATAAAGTTTTCGACGCAAAATGCTATATCGAAAATAACAAGCCCTTCTGAGTTAACGGCCTTTGGGCTAATTATTACAAATTAATATGTAAACAGCTAGTGCGTTACGGTATTTGATAAATTCTCGCCACGTTGAAAATATTTCCGTATTTTCAAAAAACATTTACAGACTTTATGAACGATTTTTTTTTGTAAAAAAGAAGCCATAGAACATCCACGCAGTCAATGATGCAAAGAATATCCTAGTAATGCTTTGTCGTTTTCCCTCGCAGTGGTGTAATTAGCAGGCTACGAAGAGCCATCAGTCAGTTAAGAAATTATCTGCTTCGAATGTTATGCTGTTCAAATTACTAATCAGCGAGTTAAGCTTTTGCTGTGTGAGCAATTTAGAAATTATATCCGAGTCTCAGAACTTTGAAATTGTGAATACGACTAATTTGTGGTAAATTTTTCTGAGTTTGATTTTTAGATAAACCTCTTCACTTATAAAAGTAAATACCGTTTGGAGCAGCAATGGCAATGCCAACTTTGTTTTTTATGATGTGATTATTCAGGAACTCCTTACACGCCCTACTACCTAACAATAATAGTAATCTCTATAATGGTTGGTATATATATGTCGTGTGTGTGTGTGTAACACAATATGTGTGTGTGTGTAAAACAATATGTGTATGTGTGTGTATGTGTAGGTATGTGTATTTTCATTATTTACATATAATGAAAAATATACACCATGAAAAAAGAACTTCAAAACCTTACCGCATTACACGGTGAAGTCTGCAACAAATGGTAGTAAAATAGAAGAATAAAAAGCAATTGAATCCATCACATGTTCAACCTGAATGAAGTTATTAAAAAACAAACATTTGTTTGCATAGGCAGCAAACATGTGAATGAGCAAATTAAAAAGTTTTTTAAATCAACAGTGAACAAATGCATAAAAAGCGAAAATTAAAAAACAAATTGGCGGTTCTTAAGGCTTAATTCTCCACTTAAAATTTTTAATTGTTGATAAATCTATAACTATTGTACACAGAGTAATTAAAGGCATAAAAACCTTAACCGGAACACAAAATACCACATAATTCAATCACTTTTGAAGCAAAAAATGTACAATTTACCAGAATATAGGAATTAAAAAAAAACCTAAGCTTACCGAGCCAGGTAACAGAGTGGGAATATATACACGACTGGCGCAGCCAATTGCAACGAAAAGGAAAGGTGCACAACTACATGTTATAGCAGTCCCATATACAAAATTTCGATGTTCTATGGCTTCTCATGCTTGAAGAATGCTAGATCCATCCCTAGATATGTACATAGAGACGTATGTACGTACACACAGACGTCAAGGAAAACTCTTTTCTGAATCCATTTTAAATCTATTTTACAATCTTTTTTTGGCAAAAGCAGTCCGTTATTCTGTCCGTACTCACAGATGTCAAGAAAAAACATCGTTCAAATGGTTTCGAATCCGGTTGAAATGGATATTTTCATTAAAATATGATACCCGAAATTTTTCGTGATTATAATACTTCCTTTACTTCGTACACATGAGTAGAAACAAATCAAAACCTAATATAATTGCGCGCTGATAGCAGCAACAAGTGGTGGTTATAATGAAAAACAAAATCCATAAAAATACAAAAATACGCTTAAAATTTAATCCAGTATTCAGTTCGAAATAAGCCACATGGCAAACTGAATGAAGTAGGGGGTAAAATATGCAAAGATCAAAAATTAAAATGAAATTTACATCTTTCGTTGCATCGTCATCAGGGGGTTGGCGCAACGAAAGAAGTAAATAAATAGAACAGCTCGTTTCTGAGCCGATAAAGGCACAAAATAAAGTTCAAACTTTAAACATAACCTTTAAAATACAATTAATCTCTGTCTTTATCAGACCACCCCCTATAAGTTGCAGTAAGCGGGGCAAAATATGCGAAATTATAGCATCAATAACATAGACAAATTAAAACAATTAGTTTGGGTAGATTGAGTAAATTTTAATATGAAGCAGATTGCGTCCGAAAACATGTAAAGCAGCAATAATCCATGATATGCAAAAGTAAACGAATAAATGAACATTTGATTTAAAAAATAAAAATAAAAAATAGAGCAGAAAGTTTCTAAAATCTGTAACACATGAATAGCAGAAGTTTCGAAATGAAAGTATACATATATATAGTACATATACACCTGTATAGTTGTATGGTAGCAAAGCTTAAAATAATTTAAGTGACGAATTTAAATAAACTACGAATTTTAAAACTAATACAACTAAATAAAAATAATTAGGATAAACGTCTATTATAACATAAAGAAATATAGAGTTAAAAGAATAATTTGAAAAATGGAAAAATATAGAATTACCTTCAATGTTAATTCTAAAAATACTACCAATTTTTAGTTCAATTGAAGTGTTAAATCGCCTCAACGAATGGAATAATTTCTAATGTTTAGTTGAATGAATGGAATAAATTGGTTCTGTAAATTTAAGAACTTTAAATTAACTAAATAAATATAATTATAAAAAATAAGTAGAGGAAATTTCTATTGCAACATAAAATATACAGAAGTAAAAATAAATAATTCAGAAAAGTAAAAAATAAAGAAAAGCATTGAATTACTTGGATAATAAATGAATTATTTGCAAGGGGGGGAATTTTCAGTATGTGTTTCTCCATAAGCGAAGCAACATCAGTTTCCGTATTATTTTCAATAGTGGCTTGAAAAGTGTTCTAATTCATTATACGAAGGGGGATTAACAATTTTTTCTTGTTATTAATCATTATTTTAAACTTCCAGCTCTAATCTATCTAAAAAGTATGGTATTTTAACTAACAGATTGACCACATGGATTAAAGCCATGATTTGAAATTGAAAATCGCAAACATCCAGTAGAAGAAAAAGCTTTTCGTTAGCATTAAAACCGTCTGAAAATGATACAAGTAAGTTAAAATTGTTATGAAGTTTATTTACTAAACTGGAGCAACAAGCACTTAAAAAGCAAATATTAAACATTATTTTTACAACATGGAGCTCATTTGTTCAGTTGGGTATTAGATGATGCACAGTAATTAATATGATTAGATGGATGCTGCTAGATTGGCCGTTGGGAAAGGTTTGGTTTCAAAAGATGTGGATTTTGTTTAGGTCCGAAATGTTTCTTTCAGATACTGCCTTAAAAAAATGTATAATAAGCAGCTGTTGAAAAAAATAATTGATCCTTATCACGCAATTCCTCATTTAGGCAAAACTGTTCCATTCTTGAAAAGCTCTGATTTTTTTCTTATGTCTGAAATAAAACGTAAGTAAAATGAAATTTTCAATGATTTTCTATGACTCCATCAGTTTTCAGCTAACCATTACTACAATGTACTTTGGCTGCGAAAACAAAGCAATTTTCATGAACTTGATTTAGAAAAATAAGTTTTCACTTCGTTTAAAATACATCAAATGTGTCTCTCAGAAGACCTCACTTTGTTCGAAAGAAATTCCTTTCCTTTTGTTTTCTTTAAAGAGCTGTATATCATATTCTCTGACATCTTATTCAGTACCGCTATCTGCGGAATTGTTTCTTTAGCCATCTTCTTTTTGTCCTCTCATCGCATAGACTGCTCGAATTTAAGAACACAAAGATAGCAAAGCTTTGTCCAAAGCTGCATTTAATAGAAAATAGATTCTATGAAAGTCCTATTGAATCGTATATTATGGTTTCAGCTTTCTTTACCAAAACGTATTTTATAGTCTTTGGGGATAGTAGGTTTGTTTCCCTTCAATAAAAGACGCAAATATATACTACAGACGCCTGTTTATTATTACTGACCCAAGTTTATTACAGAAGCCTGGTAGAGAAAATTTCTTTCCTTCCTATTTTATTCCACTGCGTATGAATTACCAATTTAACATATAACAGAAGTGACATGTTGCTAGGTACATTATACTCGTATAGGTCTTTGAGTCTTCCAAATTTGTAGCTAAATTTCGAAATTAGAAATTGCATGAACATTTACAGACTAGTTAAAAAATGCAATCTGAAAATTCCATGTTATTTTTCATCCCATAAAGAAATTCCTAGAAGTAATAACAATGTTGTTGTTGTTGTCTTGCCCATGAATTTTACAAAAGAATGGTCGCCAGAGCCTCAAGGAGGTTGGAATTTTATTTACCACCCCAATATTGAGGGAGAGCGCTCCCTGGGGGGGGGGTACGATGGGTCTTCAACTACCACCAATCCACACAAGAGGACTTTCGGCTGACTATATATTTAGACTGCCTCCATGCCGAAAATACACTATACATTTACAAACATCCATACCTTCTCTGGGATTCCAACCCGGGCGTTTCGGTACGGCAGTAGGCTTCTCTAACCGTCTGGATGGCAATAATAACAATAATAATAACAGTACAAAACGTTGTTAAGCATTTATTTCTCTCTATTGACTACGCATGAGGTTTGAAAAACATATGTCTGTCTACTATAAGACAATGAAGTCTGCAAAATAAAAAAGATAAAAACCTCGAAGAACTTCATTTCCTAGGGTTATGTACGTATAAAGTTACGCTATTTTCATTAGTTATTTACGGCTATTTATACAGGCTGTTTATAATGTCCCGGATCCAATTTGATGTTTAATATCTCATAAAATAATATAGATTAAAATTAATAACATAAATGGTTAGATAGACTCAAAACGTTTCATGGCCCTTGTCAATGAACTTCCACGTGTGTCCCCCCCTTCGTCGCACGGAGAATATCAAGTCGATATTCAATTTCACGCCAGGTACCGGCAAGCATGTCGGCATCCACAGAGGCTATTGCGGTTGTAATTCTGGCTTTTAGGTCATCAATGTTCGACACTCTCCTCCTGTAAACGTTGTCCTTTACAAATCCCCAAAGGACAAAAGTCCAGCGGCGTTAGATCAGGTGATCTGGGTGGCCAAGAAATTGGACCTCCTCGTCCAATCCATCTTCCTGTAAAATGGTCATTCAAAGAACTACGAACGATGGTTCCCCGATGAGGTGGTGCACCATCTTCTTGCAAAAAGACATGTGGTTGAAGTTCTTCTAGTTGTGGAAATACGAAGTTTTCCAACATGTCTAAGTATACGACTGATAAGACTGTCTTTTCTTAAAAAAAAAAAAAAAAAAAAAAACGCCCAATGACTCGGTCGTGCATCAGTCTACACCACACATTAAACTTTGGGGAATCCCTTTGTGCCTCACGGTAATCATGGGGGTTTTCAGATCCTCAAATGCGCACATCATCATATGCCAAAAACAAAAGAGAGAAAAATGCAGTTAATAAGCAGACGATATTTAGAAAAGCACAGATATTTAGACTGGAAAATGAAATTATCTGAAATTAACCACACGCGCAGACGATATTTACAAAAGTAAAGATATTCAAACCTGAAAAGGAAAATATATAAGTTATTCCATCAATAAATGCCATAAGTTTGTTTATATCTTCATTATTTTATGAGTTATTAAACATCAAAATGGGTTCGGGACTTTATAAACACCCTATATTATTAATATACTATTTACAAGGCTCATAGTGCTATTTATAAAGCATATCCATTCAAACTAAATCATATTAAAAATCATGTAAAGAATAGTTATAATATATTAATAAGGTTTTGTTTTGGTCATGATACTACTAGTTAGGAAATCAAACGGTACGCAATTTCTTTGGATACGGATTGATTAACTTGTTTAATCATTAGGTTATTTTGTAGCAGAAGACATGAAAAATGAGCAATGCCCTCGCCGGGGGATCCAACCTGGACCTCTCAAATACGCGCCGAGTGTGCTACCGTTACACTACGAAGTCATGCTGGAAGGCGGGAGAAAATACCTCATAAGCTGGTGCTTTACGTTTACAGGCATGCATACATACCTCAGATGAATGCATATCTTTTAGGCTGCAAATTACTGTCATATTATATATTTCTGTGGTAATGACCCACCTTTTTTTTTCTGGGAAAACGCCCCTCCGTTTTTACTTCCTTGTACGAAGTAAAAAAGGAAGTATTGTAATCGCGAAAAATTTTCGGTATCATATTTCAACGAAAATATCCATTTTAACCGCTACCGAATGCAATTTAACAATGTCTTTATGTACTATCTAAACGTAAGGAACAGAATAAAGGACTGTTTTTCCCCCAGCAAATTATAAAACTGATTTAAAATAGTTTCTGAAGAGATATTTTTCTTGGCCTCTGTACGTATGTATGTATGTATCTCGCATAACTAAGAAATGAGTAGCCTCAGAGTGCTGAAATTGTGTATATAGGATTGCTGTAAAATGTAGATGTGCACCACGCATTTTGGTTGCAATTGGCCGCACCAAAAACATATAAATATATGTATATATATGTGTATGTATATATATCAACTCCGTTACTCAGCTCAGTGAGCTCAGTTTCTTTATTCTTATGTGTTTGTAAAATGTGCCTTTTTTACGTTAAAAATGATCGAACTATGTTGTTTTTATCTTTCTGTTAAAATGTTTATGCCTTTAGTTAACATGCATGCGATAGTTGTGCAATTATCAACAATTTAAAAGTTTTTAAATGCGCTAAGCCTAATTTCTGGTTGTGATAGAGGCCATATTTGTTTCCATATGAAACTTAGCGGAACAGTGGATTTGCTGCCAATCTAGGGAAACTAAGCTTCGCAACAACAAAGTAAGGTTTTCTTTTATTATTGCGAAATAAATTATGCTTTATTCATTTTGGAATTATCATTTATGCTATTAGCTTGTTTTTGCGTACAAACTGTAATTTTAACTGTAAAAATTGTTTTTTATATGTTTTAACTGCACTTGATGTTTTATGTTTTCCTATATCTTTCAATTTTTAATGAAAATATTTTGAATTTTAATGTATTTTTGCCATGCCGCGAAGTGAGGACTGAATTAATTAGCAGAGCATGCGCATTCGGTAAGCGGCGCTGAATCGTCTGTGAAAAACTGCTTCTTTTTTAATTGTTCAGTTTCTTCTATACATCGTTTTAAATTTATTATAGTATTTGAATAGAACTTGTGGTAATCTTCAGATTCTATAATGTTTGCGCACTCGGAATTCTAAAATGAATGATTTTAACGCTGTTAAGTGAACCTACCGCCGAAGTGTGGCTATGGTAAATAAATATAGTGAACTTTAAGGAGTGTATTTATTTTATTGTGTTAAAGTTGTTTAGGTTTGGCTAAGCGTAATTTTTGCTTACTTTAGCAGCCATATTTGTTTGCATTTGAAACTTACCAGAATAGTGAATTAATTTTCTGCACCTTCAGTGTCTTTTTGCCGAGTAGGACGAAAATTAAACTCATTTTTGTGCACCGAAAAATCTGCTTTGTTGCCTACTGGCTGAATTGTTTGTTTTTGCGTAGAAATTCTAATTTTACTTCTAAAAGTTCCTTTTTTATCGATTTATCTGTATTTAGTGTTTTATTTTTTTTTCTATGTTTTTTAATTTTTAATGTAGATATCTGGAGATTTTTGGTTGTTTTGCCTTGTCGCGAAATGAGAGCAGGATTAATTGAATGAGAAATATATCTCTAAAGAAATTCGAGGAAATAAATGTTTCTAATCAGCAGCAAATATTTTCGCCAGGTTTTCTGGGACAGAGAATATTTACTTGTAGCGCATGCGCATTAGGTAAGCGGCTCTGAATCATCTGTGAAAAACTGCTTCTTTTTTAGTCGTTTAATTTATTTTATACATCGTTTTAGATTTATTATAGTATTTGAATAAATGAATTATTTTGAATAAAAAGTAATTCTTCAGATGCTATAATGTTTGCACACTTTGAATTAAAAAATTAAGGAGATTAATGCTGTTAAGAAAACCTAGCGACGAAATGTGGCTATGGTAAATAAATATAGTGAACGTTAAAGAGTGCATTTATTCTATTACGTTTTAGGCGCTGTCGGCGAAGTAGATTTAATTCAAAATTCGTTAACTGTTAATTCAATATGTTTAAATGAAATGCAGGAAAATTGCGCATAATTTAATATTCTGTGTAAGGAAGTCATGTGGTGTACACATCAGATTTTTTTTTTTTTTTAAATTTTATTGTCTAATCACTGATGCCCGATGAAACGAATATTACTAGAAAAGCTGTTTCCATTGTGCACTAGCGAATGTTAAATACGATACTGGGCACAAAATATCTTATTTAACTTAATTAAGACTGAAAATTGACTGTAGTAGACAGACTATAATAAAAAACTGCAAAATAATTTACCTTTTTATAATTGACTAGAAGAAAAAGAGAATTTTAATTAACTATAGCATTTTAATTAATTGTAGTAAAAATAATTACAGTAACAAACCACAAAATAACTTTATTTTCTTTAATTAAAAAACCTGAAAACACGACACAGTAATTATTTGAGTATGAACATTGTAATATCGCTGCTTAATGCTACAGACATATCATGAAGACTATTTAGAAATCCAATTACGACAGCTGCATTTTAATCATTTTCAGAGCGACATTAATTTGCTTAGTGAGGTTTAAACTTTTTTTTGTTTTGTTTCCGTTTCTGTTTTATGAACAATTAGACATTTAATATTAATTTTTTCTGCTTTTTTTTCATTATCACCATCTAATAAGTGACGTGATTTCATTTTTTAGAAGATTGTTATCAACGATGCTGCATAAAATCATCTCTCTATTACATGAATGGCTTGCTCCTCTGTTGTTTATGTGGTTAAAGAATTAAAATTTTTTTTGACCCGTTCTAACTGATTCTTGAATTTCCACACTCATCTATGTTTGAAACAGAAGTCTCCCAGACGAGAAAGTGGTTAGTCATCCGGAGGGCCCGAGTTCGATTACCGTATTCCTTTGGTTAATTTCTTTATGACAAAGTACACTAGAAATATTTGCCTAAGGAGAGGAATGCCTTCGTCAAAGACTTTATAAGGGAAACTCCTTACTACATACGTTATACATGGGGTAAACCACGAAAACACCCATGCAGCCAGGCCGTCGGCCGGGTTTCGAACCCCGAACCCAACTACCAGTATTCGGAGACTTTGAGCCCGAATCCCGGAGAAGGCGTGGATGTAAATTGTCTGTCATTTCCTAGTAAGCAACGCTGGTCCACCTATTAGATGCCTCCATAATAAAGAGACAACAGCTTCAGGCCTTAGAAGTAACCATGCAGTGAAACTTTTTAAATCTCTATACAGATTTCGTTTAACAGCACTTCATTTGTTGCCTCATATGTCTTTCTTTAACTATTAAACTAATCATCATTATTTGTTTGTTTATCTGAGTATGACAAATACCAGCAACAAATATCACTACCAGCATTCAATAATCTTATCCATTCGGGCAGTAATGGCTTTAATCATGATCATCTTTTCATAATCGTATGGAATGGAAAGTAGTGCTGTTATTGTTAAGTGGTCTGAATACCCATTGCCATAAACGAAAGTTTGACAAATTATCAGAAACCGTTCTTTGTTTCTTTTTTTCCCAAGCTATTGTGCTAATTATTAAACAACAGCTAACTCTCCTCTGTTAATATTAGGCAATATTAAGAGATGATATAATCAGAATTTATTATCAAACAGAAATTTGAATGAACTGAATGTTATCTTCATTAGATAAATCAGAAAACCTTAGAAAGGAGACTGTGACATGCATGACTTTGCTTCGCTGATTAGCAGGAATAATTTTTCCGCATTCAGAGGCAGTGAATTCTGTTCTTTATCATGTTTTCTTCATTCTGTAGTAATTCAGGTTTGATGCAAAAAACGAAAATTTTTCATATAGCCATTTTATGACGGATTAAAAAAAATCGACGTTTCGTATGGATGAAACGCAAAAGAAATAGACAGTCGAAGTTTTATCCTTATACAAACCTTTATTATTATTAGTTCACAGGGGCAATATGCCCAGAAGGACTATTAATTACGTTTTGGCATTTTGCATTGATTCACTAAAAGCGTTGTTCAACTTTTCAAATTGTTGTCACTAAATATTATCGCGCAGTATTATATTTAAAGAAATTAAATAATGAACATTCTGCATAAATATATGTATGTTCGTTCGTCACATTGTGATAAAACAACGGTACCTAGAGCCATCAAATTTTGATTACTGAAAGTTTCCACCCGAATATGGGCATCTGGAAGCCCAACTTTGAAATTTGGAATTTACTTTATTATCGATTTCATATTTTCTAAAACTTAAACGAATTTTTTATTAACAAACCCAAGAATTTCAAAGCGAGCAATGGCAACGTTGTGCAGAAACACATTTTTATCTCCAGCGCCTGAGACTGTGAATCAAAAATGCTCATTTAAAAATTATTTTACGATATTGCGCTTGAATTGAAATCTATGGTTTAAGTGCAAAGAACATGACATTTAATAAATTAAGGTAACATACAAAATGTTAAAAAAAGGCCCGTTTAGACGTAATTTAAAATTTGAAACCTTTCAGATTTTTATTTTTTTGGTAAACATTTTTATTATTATTATTGTTACTATTATTTTGTTTGACAATCCATTTAAATTATTCCAGGTACGTTATTTTATTTCAGTGCATAATATTAACTTATTCTTTTTAAATCAAGAACATTTTTTAATTTATTTTTTAGGAAATATTGAGGTTATACTGGTATTTATTCTAAAGTTTTCTCCTTTTTCTTTCTTTTGTCCCACTGCTTCAGTGGAGAACTTGCCGACACAAAACATAAGAGTAACAAGGTTTTTTCTCTCCTGCATTTACCATTCAATTCAACATTATTAAATATGATAAGATGATAAGATTTTAATCGTAGGTGTACTCCATCCTAGAGAATGGAAATTTGCCTGTGAAAGATTCTCTAGAGTCTAACAGTCAAATACTTGATTTACCACCCGATCCGCTTCATTTCAGTACAGTGAAAGCAGCATTGATAGACTACTAGTGAACATTTCTAAAGGAATTCAAGATTATTATAAACTATTTTCCCAAACTCCTTGTTTTAGAAAAGGAGAAATAAGTATGTAATTTAATAAAAGATAGTTTAGTGATGAGACTTCAAATAAAAGCAAAAACAGGAAATACGCCAGTCAAATTATATCCTGTTCTGTTTAATATCCGTAGTTCACTAGTGAGCAGGATTTTTGCAGAATGAGTGAATGATTTCATAAATATTTTGATGTATCTAAGATGTAATAACGTATTAATTACATTATAATAATTTAAACGTAACCATTGTTAAAAACGGATTTTAAACCTTACATTAACTTTTACGGAAGGTGTGAATAATTGTAATAATTTTAGTTGGCCATAGTAATTTTGCGTAAACGCAATATGTTTCTTCATTGCCAAACGAATATTTTAAAATTTTAACCGAAAATTTTAATTTGTTCAATATATTCCATGGTAGTTAAAATGAATAAAACTTTAATGGTGCGGTAAGTGATTTAATTTTGATTGTAGGAAAAGATTTCTAATCTTTTTGAGCTATCACTCATTTACATGGCTGATTTACAGAGGAGAAACTGTTGTTTTTATTTTCAAGGCTGCTTTGCTTAAATAGCCCACATTATTTATTAAGTAATTATTAACTTCATACACCAGATAATCCACTGCTCAAAACAATTAAGGGACCTTCAGCGTTTCGTATGAAATAATCATATAATCCGAAAATTTATGAGGTATTTCTACCGCCTTCTTAGCATGATTTCGTAGTAAAATTGTCAGAACACGCAGCACGTATTCGAGAGATCCGAGGTTCGAGTCCTGAAGAGAGCATTTCACATTTTTCACCTATCCCCTTTCAAAAAAATCCAAATGAATCTACAGTGGCGGCCGAGCTAAAAAAGATGGTGGACGATGATTCTCCACCACCAGGATTTGGCGAATGGGTCCCCTAATCCCCAGTCGCCCTTTAAAAGCCTTCAATTTAATATTTCATATTATTTATTAATTAATTATTAATTTCTTAGAGCAGATAATCCAATGTACACTGCTCAAAACAATTAAGGAATCTTCAGAGTAGGGTATGAAATAATCATATAATCCAAAACTTTATAAGGCATTTATCCCGCCTTCTTAGCATGATCATTCCACGTTTTTCACGTCTTCCCTTCAAAAAATCCTAATAACTCTACTGTGGCGCCAGAACTGGCAAAGGTGGTGAATGATGATTCTCTACCACGAGGATTTGGCGACTGGCGACAACGTTTTAACAAAAAGGGAATAGAAGAGGTTAAAAAGGAAAATAATAACGTTTACAAAGATGGGAATACGCAAATTATATCTATGACATTGAAAACTGCGCGTTTTAGTTAAAGAGTGAAAAGCGACCTGCAATTCACAATAGGCGGATTCTCATCTTGAGAGAATTTGGTACACGGATTACTTCTGCGCTTGTGCACAAAGTGTCCGGTTTGGCGAACGCGAAGTGATGGTTTAGGCCGATATTTCTATCAATGCACATATAGCTCATGAAAGTTTAAATGAATAGAAATTTAATTATAATGCTGCAGTATGCGATTTTATTTTGTTTGAGGGAAAGGATTTCTAATCTTTATGAACCACCATTCATTTACAGGGCTGACAGAGGAGAAATTGTCGTTGGTATTTTGAAAACTGCTTTGCTTTAATTTGCACCGACCTGTACATTATCAAAAATAGAGCCCTAACGGTTCAGCGATATATGGTTGAAATCCTCAGACCTATTGTGGTTCGTTACGCGTCAGCAATTGGGGATGAATTATAGACGACAACGGCAGGCCACATCGTGATCAGGTAGGCGACAATTTTCTTTCCGAAGAAGGAATCCTTCGAATAGATTGGTCAACCTGTTCCCCAGATATGAAGTCAAAAGAACATGTTTACAGCATTCTGTGTTGCTAGTCACTTACTTACGCCAGAATCAATTCATCAGTTAAGCTCTTTTCTACAGAAGTGGGAAAGAATACCTAGGTCCTTCATTGGTAACCTCATTGATTCCATGAGTGGTAGGTGTGCGGCATTGCTTTCGGTCAAGAGAAACCATACACTTTACTGAAAATGTTTTGTTTCTGAGAAATCCCATTTTTTATTTGCTTGCGTAATATGCACAAATTTGTTTTAATTTGCAATTTTTGTTTACCGAAGAATATTGTCAATACTGTTTAGTTATTCCTTGTTCGTTGCTTCTTTTTCTTTTCCCATATCTTATAATGCATATACGTGTTATATCAAAGATATTTTCTAATAGACACAAACATAACGTAAACCATTTCCAAGAAGTACATAAGTCATTGTTTTTTACATTAGAAATAGTATTTTATGATAAATGGAATTCTAATGTTGCTAGAGAAAAATAAGTAGAAATTTCTGTTTGAAATTCATTGTAACTTCATTTCCTTTTCTTTCAAAAATGAACTTTCAATACGGCGAATCTTTAATTTTCTGTTGGCTTATAAATATTTGTACACAGAAACACTGTTTGTGCCTGAAAAGCTATCGAAATATCGCTTGGGAATTTGATGTAAAAATTATGTTTCTCGATTTAAAACATTACATTGTTAACTGCTTTCAAGATAGCTACTCACAAAAATTTTTAGGTTTACAACGAGCTACCAAAGAATTTTTTCTCTTTAAAAGCGAAGGTATCTTTTTTTTTCAAAATTCATGTGATGTATTTAAAAGCTGTAACTCTTCAAAGGAGAATCTGCCAATTTTTCTACTAATACTGCGTCTTTTAATTGGCTTATTTCTTGTCAAGGCATTGAACTTATTCATTTAATAATTTTACAGAATTTATAAAATTACAAAAGCTTTTGGCTTTTTGATATCATGATAAAGATGACTCCTTTTATAGTTTTCTTTATAGTTTCTTTTGGGATTTCAATGATGAAAGAATAAAATCCCTTTGGTGATAGTTTTTCTATTATATTAACAAAAGATGAAACAGGATTCCCCGCATTAAAAATCTAAAAAAAATAATAAGCAAACAAGGAACGTAGCATTCGTAGATTTCCATATTTTTTTTGTCATCTTTCTATAAATTTTCGAATTCCTCAAATGATTTTATATCGCACACTGACCATTATCTGAATCGAACATACAACGGGAAATAATATTCTACAAGACCACTCAAAATTACGGAAAAACATTATCAAAACGTACGCTTGAACAGTTTATTTATACGCGTCTGTTACTACAGGATTTGTTGTTGCAGCAGGATATTCGTCTTCTCCTAAATTAATGAATAAATCAAGGGGAAAAAGCGCGATGCTTTAATATAAATTCAGCTCACTTTCTCAACGGTATTGGCACCTATATGTAGAGGGGATAGTAAATATCTTCCTAATGGTACCGGCACTTTATATAAAATACGCTGAATTTTCTACTGATGCCATATTTATAGTAAACTAGACAAGCTAATAGGGTCAATGCGTTCGTATAATATCACTTTTCTAATGTTGGTTACATATGTATGCTAAATGCACTAGGTTGCCGAATGAAATTATAACTTAAATGAATCTGTTTTACATCAATCAATATGTTTCCAAACTCATCAAAAAATAAAGAGCACAAAAAGTGTTTGTTACATTTTTGACCCTTTACATCCAGGAACCTTTACTAACTGCTTCTCATGCAAATGACTATAAATTAGAGCTAGACGTAAATCTGAAAACGCTTAAGAATTTAGGTTGGGTTATATGAATATGGCAAAGTTCACGAGATCATTCTGCCTGAAACAAAAAGTTTAAGGAGAGATCAACCAAATTTCAAGAAACGTTTTGCAACGCATTTTATGGTATCTTTCCAAAGAATTAACTGACTTTGTTCTGTTCACTAACAGGTACAGATGAAAAAGAGAAATTAATTAACACTATTACCGTTAAATAAAACAAGTAATGATACGAAGCAACACAGTTAGTTCATCTCAAGAATGTACTATAGTTTAGTTTTGCCCGCTTTGATATTTCAGAAATATGAGAGCTCTTCATAAAACGAAGACCAACGCATCACCTTAATTGTTGCGTCATATCAAGTTGAAAATAAGCAAAGGTTTTCTTACCGAAAAAGTACAAGTCAGGCGTAATACAGCTGAAAGATACTTTTTAAGATTATAAGCTTTAATAAAGTACTAACAGATTTTTTTAAAGAAAGTAATTTGGGTTACATATTACTGAAACAAAAATGAAAATGTTAAAATGCCTACAAAAATGTGCCTCTAGTAAGATTAAAGATTTAACAGCTTAATATGAATTTGATTTCAAACCATCATCTCACTTTAGTCTCTGTTTTAATTTTATGTCATTCATATAGTTATGTGAGTAAACATTAGTGGTATTCAATGTAAATATGATATTAATGTAATAATGATGTGATTAGTGATATGTCATAGTCATTAGTGATATACCATAGGCATTAAGGTATCCGTCGATAACATCGCGGGCGAAAACGTCGCGGAGAAAACAACGCAAGGCGAAATCGTCTTGGTACAAAACATCGTGGGAGAAAATCAAGAAAAGAGAAAACATCGAAGTTCTAAAACATCATGAGACAAAACATCCTCGTCGAAAATAAAGCGGTTCAAAACTTCGCAGTTTAAAAATATCGTGGTAAAAATTAAGTACCTACAAATCATCGCATGACGATAACATCGCAGGCATGCGTTTTTCTAATAATTGTGAAATTTAATGATTGTTTAATAATTGAAAAACTCTCATAATGATTTGTGAGCGCAAGATGGAAGGAAGGATAATTTTCACTTTCATATTTTTTATTAACTAATAAATATTTGCTGAAAATGTAAAATGGAAACTTAAGCATAGAAAATGAGCGCAACTTAACAAAGGTCATTAATTACATTATTTTTTATAAAGTTTTACTGGTAATTTTTCACGAAAGTATAATCTAAAAAAGGATAGAAAAAGAACGATTATTTTTTTTGTTAATCTGATATTATTTTCTTTGTTCTTTTGTTAATCTGATACTCTTATAGTGAAAATTACTTCTTGTTTTGTTCAAATTTCTTGTTTTTCAAAAACTTATTAGTTAATAAAAATATGAAAGTAAAAATTATCCTTCTTCGCACCTTGTTCTCATAAAACATTACGCGAATACACATTAACAATTATTAAAGCCTGAACAACGCATGACTGCGATGTTATCGTCATGCGATGATTTGTAGGTACTTTATTTTTTACCGCGATATTTTCGACGACCTTGTTTTTAAACTGGGAAGTTTTTGAACCGCTTTATTTTCGACGACGATATTTTGCACCGCGATGTTTTAGAAATGCAATGTTTTCTTTTTGCTTTATTTTTTCCCACGATGTTTTGCACTACGACGTTTTCGCCTTGCGTTATTTTCCCCACTACATTTTCGTCAGCGATGTTTTTGCCGCGATGTTTTCGGCTGTAACCGTCTTTAGTGGTATTCAATGTAATCTGTGAGTAGTCATTAGTAGTATTCAATGTATAAAGTATATGATTTCATTTTAAAATTATATTAACATATTCTACCAAACTGAACTGTTCATTTTTCGAAAAACCATAACGAAGCTTTGAGATCTTCGAACATACTTTTCCAATTAGACTACAAAGTTAAAACCTTATCACTTTGTTTCTGTGACATCAATTTCATAGCTACAAAGCTACGGATTATGCAGCCTCATTGGTAAGGAGTTACGGAGTTTACTCCATATATTTCCTGACATGTAGCCGTATGCGCCACACTGAAAATCTGAGTCTGAAGTTTGGGGAGTGCTCCGCAAACGTTTTAAGCGTTCATAGACCCCAATTCTAATGTCTGTGTTGTGAAATCTAAACACAAGCGGAAGACATGTATTTATGAATAAATGTCCTAAACTTGAAGTTGGCCGACAAAATATCCTGTTCTTGTTCCTATGTCACCTTTAAATCTGGGAATAGGGACATGCAAGAAATTAAAGCCATTCGTGTCATGTGCTCTCATAATTTAACGATTAGCATATAGATGTGTCTCGGTACAGACCAAGATGCAAGTCTTGGAGGGAACAATAGGTATTTTTTCAAGTGTTCCTGTCTCTCAAAATCATGATATGTCTACGTAATTAATCACTACATTTATGGAAGGCAATAGGAAATTGACTTGAAGAAAGTAACTCTGGGTAGTTTACTAGTACACAAATATAGAGGTTTAGCGAACAAATCAGTTTAGACAAGCGAAATATTAACGAATTTTTGCTTGCCGTAATTTTGTTAAGAGTTCAGGATACTAAGCTCCAAAGAAACTGCAGTCATTAAATTTCAAAATACACCGGTGACATTTTGAAAATCCAGTGTTTTTCAGGATATTGCAGCCACATGAATTGATTTTGTACTGTATATACATATTTCGTCCTTTTCTGCTTGATTAATTGATCAAACATTAAACGAAAATATTGCTCTTTTCTTTATCAGTTAATCGGTGTCACGACATGAAGCTGTCGATATCTTCATACATTTTTTTTAATCAGGACAAAATCAGACTTGTATAAAGTTACTGGCACGCTCATTGTAACGATTTACTGGCTTGACAAATACCAACAGAACTATAGAAATATTCAGGCAATTTTAAAAATTCACGTGAATATGATGGCTTTACTGTTAATCGCGTATAATATTTATTTTCTATTTATTTAACTATGGCAAAATATAAATTATTTCTAGACATTTGATCTACCGTGAATATGATATTTCAAACAAGACTATAAAACGTTTATATTTTTATAAATGGAAAAAAAATGTTTAAAAGACGTTTCCTTCAGAAAAGGGCCCACCAGCGGCCGAGCGGTAAAGATGCTGAACACTGGTAGTTCGGTCTGAGGTTCGAATCCCGCGAACGGGCTGGCTGCATGGGCGTTTTCGTGGTTTTCCCCATGTGTAACGTGTATACGAGCCAGTTTCCCTTAGAAAGTCCTCCACGAAGGCATCCCTCCCTTTAGGCAGATAGCCCTCGTGTGCTTTGCCATAACTGAATAACCTAACCTTCAGAAAAGATTGTTTTTTCCGTGATACTATCCAAACAAATTAATTGACAGATTCAAGTAACTTTTTTATTGCTCATAAAAAATAGATGCTGTGAATATATGCAATGCATTGTATTTTATTGGTCGATTTGGAAATAAAAAAATATCTGACTTTTGTTTTCATGTTCCAATATTTAACTTAAAAACTGGAAACTAAGCAGTTAACAGTTCTACCGATTTAAAAGATAATATGCAGAAAACAAGTGTAGATTTTGCAACTATTAATTGAAGGAAATACCAGTTTTGCACATTGGTCCAGTTTTTCCTATTACTTACAAGGAATATTTTTCACAAGTGTAAAAGTTTTCTGTGTTATAAGGTTATGAAATTCGTGCCATGAAAATGGTCTACTTCAATATATTTAAAAAAGTGAAAGAAATAACAGACTTTAGGTCCCCGTGCATACGTGATTTGTGATGCTTAAATTATTTACAAAATTGGAGATTTTTGTGTA
>KK118745.1:112069-122549 GCA_000611955.2 Stegodyphus mimosarum | reverse complement strand
ATAACTAGACTAAAGGGAAACAGAAAAAAAATATATTTTGAATTTACGATTTCAAAATTAATTTTATTTTGAGGATAATACAAAATACAAAATGGAGAAATTTTAAAGTATTTTAAAAAGAAATTTCTCTCGCAAGTTGTAAGCCAGTTTAAAGCAAGAAATATGAATGTATCAAAATGTTTATCCAGTTTGGAAGCGATTGAATCGCTTCATATAAATAATATAGAAATCTTGAATATAAAACTTAACTTGGCTGGAAAATTCGTAGAAAACATCTACGCTGTTTGGAACAATAAGCAGTGAATAACTAAAATATACATGCTATGTTGAACAAGTTTTCTTTTGCTTTGGAAAAACTGAGGGAAAAACTCTTGCCCAGAATATCAGAATCTTTTAAATTTAAATATACTGCATTTTCACTAATTTTCAGAGATTTGGAGGAGTGATCCTTGAAAAGTTTTATCTTAACTTCTCCCAAAGAACTTAGTACAAAACAAATTCCTTTATACGTATTTCTTCCACCATCCATTTCACCTTTTATCATGGGATTATGGTTTCTTTCAGGTGCAAGACGTTTCAGTATCAGATTACGATTTCTGAGTAGGATGTTGCTTTCTGAATGAGAAACAAATCTGATCTGTACACTACATAACTTGCTTAATTAATATTAAGCGGAATATTAAATTATTTGAATTTTTTCTTGCATTTCATTTAAACATATTGGATTGAATTAAATCTACTTCGTCGATAGTGCATAAATCACCGTAGAATAAACACACTCTTTAAAATTTACTATATTTGTTTACCATAGCGACACTCTGGCGCTAGTTTCCCTAAACAGCGTTACAGTTCATTCATTTTATAACTCAGAATGCAAAAAATTTATGAATATCATCTGAAGATTTATTTAACCTTTGAAAACGAAAAGAGATAGTTTTTCACGTACGATTCAGTATTTCTCATTAAATTAATTCACTTCTCCCTTCCAGACAAGGCAAAAATATATAAAAACTCAAAGTATCTGTATTAAAAATTACGAAATAAATCTTAAATACTTATTTAATAGAATAAATTCCAGAATGTATTAAACATGATTTAATTCCCAATAATAAAAGTGGGGGTTATCTTTGTTGTTGCGAAACTCAGTTTCTTTAAATTGGCAAGAAATCCTCTATTCTGCTAAATTTCAAATGTAATCAAATATGGTTGCTATGCTAAAAATAGTTAGCCTTATCCGCATTTAAACAAAGTTTAAATTATTGATAAATCTACAAATACTGCTTGCAGATTTACCAAAGGCATAAAAACGTTAACCGGAAGATAAGAACAATATAATTCAGTCATCTTTAATTGTGTAATTTACCAACATAAAAGAATAAAAAACAGATTGCTGAGCGTAGAAACAGAGGATTGGCGAGGCGTTTCGTCTCAGTTCGTTTTCGTCTTTCGCGGCGTTTCGTCTCAGTTTGTAAAAACATAAATTCATATCTTCAGAAAGTAAGCATTGAAGAAACTGTGTGTTAATGCAGTATTACTGGTTTTGGTATGTATCTGCAGTCTTTGAAAACTGTTCTTTATAAATAATTTGCTTATTTGAACAGTTCTTGCTCGTTTTCATACTCCTTGATTCAATTATACACATTTCTGGAAAACACAGCATTATTTATTTAAAACATACCTCTTATATTTTCGAAGAAATATTCTGCTGAAAAGTATGACTTGGGAAACGTGTATTTGCTATTTTGCTTGTGTCCTTTATTTATTCTAGCCTGAAATGGAAACAAAAGGACAGGTGTGAAAGCAAACTGCACGATAAAAGGCAGCATTCAATTAATTTTAATGTACAGAAAACAAATAAGTAATCGCGCATTGCTTCTATGAGAGAGTAATTTTAGAGATGTAAATATTTTAACTTCATTAAAAATTTAAAGATTTTATTTTTCTTAACTTTTCTTGAACAAATAAATTAACGTTCGCAGTATTTGTTTTCAAAGAAAATGAAATCGTAAATAACCATACTTTGCGTGGCTTGTGGCTATATTACTCGATTTCTACCTTGTTTTTCAAAGTATCACCATCTAAGCTTAAAGGATTTTCAGTTTCGTACTGTTACGATTAGTTTCTAAATTTTAATTTGTTTTCATTTCTTAATAAGATATCTAGCCGAATAAATTTATTCAGCATTTGAAGAAAATCGATATATCTTTAATGTTATTGAAATTATGCATTCTGCGATGTGGATTGTTTGGATTGTTGTTGATTTGGCCAGTTCAGATTATGTGATTGCTGTTTCTAACTCAGTACAGTGCTGCACCAATCCCATGAGTTTATTACTCCTCAGAAAGAAGGAAAAAAAAATGTTCAGTCAGGAGTGCCTCTCTGGTAAAATTAACACAGGCGAGAAGGTAATAAAGGTTAGTTAAAAGTGCATTTATCGCAAACGGGGAAAATTTTACTGCAGTGATCGAATTTGACACACTTTAGGTGTTGACACACATAGAAGGTTCAATCTAAGTTCCTCTGGTTTACTTAAAGGTAACAGGTATATAATGCTTGGAAGGGTTATAAGGTATTTTTCCTTCCTTCTAGCATGCCTTCGTGGTGAACGGTAGCAGACAAGGCTACCGTTCACCACGAAGGCTACGAAGGAGAGGTCCAGGTTCGTGCCCCTGGGTGGACATTGCACATTTTTCGCATCTTCTGCTTCAAATTAACTTAATGAATCTACACGATTTTGTTAATTAAGTAAGTTCCTTATCAAACACTTACCTCTCAGATCTTACCTAAAAGCAATGCTGAAAAGTATCGTCAAAAATTCAAATTGAATGGGAAAGCACAAACGCGCAAGAAATTAAAATCATTACTTCACTATTTGGAAGTTCAAATTAAAATAATGAAAACCACTACAAGTCTCCTGGGACTTTGTTTTCCAAAATACGTATTACAAGCAAACTGAGGGATTAGCTATGGGAAGCCCACTTAGTCCCATCCTGGCTGATATCTACTTGCGTTATTATGAATCAAAATTATTTGAAACTTTAAAATTCCTGGTAGGGTTCCGCTACGTAGATGATATTTTTACCCTGTTTGATGGTAATATAGAGGATTTAAATAATGTTCTTTCAATAATGAGTTCCACTGGTCCTGCTATTCTGTTCACTTTTGAACTTGAAACATGCAATTCTCCTCCGTTCCACGGCATTTTGATCACACGTAACACATCCAGCTTCAGCATTACGGTTTACCGTAAACCTTCATCAGTTTGCCTTCCACCACATCTCAAATCATATCTTCCGATTAAATAAAAGTTAGCTTATTTTTATTCCTTTATTTTCCGTGCACTTCAGGTTTGCTCCTTCAAACAGGCTCTTGATCGAGAACTAAATTATTTAAAAGCAATAGCTATTGATAGGGGCTTTTCACCAATATTATTAACCAAGCGGTTAAAAATTTCTTATCTCAGCACACCGAAAGGCAAACTCTTGTTTTAGGAAATTATAAGAATTCTGTTGTCATCCTTTCTTTCCATCAATTAGCCATAAAATTGCACGCAATTTACAAAAATTTAACTTTCGGGTCATTTGTTCTCCTATCAATAAAATTCCGAGTTCCACACTTAAGGACCCCATTCCGGATATGAATTCCTGGGGTATTTACCGGATTCCTTGCCAGTGTAATTTAGTTTAAATTGGTCAAACTAAGAGAGATTTAAAATTTCGCGTTAAGGAACATGAGGCATATGTTAGGAAAAAGGAAACACAGAAGTCCCCTGTTGCCTAGCATTGTTGGTCCGAAAATTACACTTTCAATTTTTTTGCAGCAAAAATTATTAAACGAATATCTTCTATTGTTCAATTAGACTTTCTAAATGCGTTTCACATTCAAAATATTCTTTCTGTGCTAGTTAACGACCCTGATTCCAATCCATCTTTCCCGTCAGCATTTAAGGAAATTTGGTCTTAGTTTCCTTGTTTCATCAATATATGGTGCCAGTAACCTAACCCCTGTACAACAATTCTTATCTTGTCACTTGGTTCATTTGCACTTTAGTAGCTGAGGCACTATATCTGTTGATTCACTTTATCTGTTGATTTGCACTTTGGCAGCTGAGGCAGATGGTTCGTCAAAATCATGGAAACTAGTACTGTGAAAATGTGCAAATATAACCCTGACTTTCGTTATTTCACTTCTAAATTATTATAATTTAAAAGTTTTTTTTAAGTGCGGCTAGGCCAATTTATTTTTAACATAGTAGCCATTTTTGTTTATATTAGAAATTTAGCAGAACAGTGAATTCAATTTCTGCATCTTCAGTGTCTTTTGACTAAGTGGAATAAAAAATAATCTTTCAGTTCTGTGCACCGAAAAATCTCCCTTGTTGCCTGCTGGTCGAATTGCTAGTTTTTGCGTAGAAACTCTAATTTTAACTACATTTTTTTTTATTGTTTTAACTATATTTGGTATTTTTCTTTTTCTATATTTTTCAATTTTTAACAAAGACATTTTAAGGATTTATGTATTTTGGGACTGTCGGGAAGTAAGAACTTAATTAATTGAATCAGAAGTATATCTCTATTGAAATTCGAGGAAATAAGTTTAAATGAAATGCAAGAAAAAATAAGTATAATTTAATATTCTATACAAGAACGTCATGTGGTGTACACCTCAGGTTTTTTTCTTAGTTTAGTTCCTAATTTATTGCTATCTGCTGTGCCATGAAAACTTGAGTAGGCTTAATTGGAATAAGGCAGCTGATCCAACCATGTTTCTGTATGGAAATGAAGACACCGAGTCTGAACTAGATTAGGGAATAATTGTTAGCATCTGCCGCTCTGTTTCGGTCAATGTTTGGTGGCGACACAATATTATTCGCATTTTAAATGATAAGAGCAGGAAATTATAATGCTTTTATAAAGCTAAATGAAGTGAGAAAACGAGTGCAATATTAGTTGTTTACCTGATGAAATTTCAGCTACTATAATAAAACATCTGATAGGATTGCAGATGTATCTTAAATAAATATTGTTACGAATTTCACATTTATTTGGCTATTTGTTTAGATTTCTAATTAAAATTCCTTTTTATTTCCCCGTGCAACGCAGACGATTTTTGAAGAGAAAGCTGTGTCAAAAAAATAAATAAATAAATAAAAGAGCTCGTGCATTTAATGTTTAATAAATAAATATCTCGTAATTACTATTGCCATCCAGAAAAATCTAGAAAAATCGAGATTGTTCTATTGATAATTAAAAAGCTTATAAAAGCCGAATTGAAACACCTCATCTCAGTTGCTGTTGCTGTTGTAGTTGTAGCTGTAAAAAGCTAACTGCTGTTTGTTTACTTAATGCTGTTATTGATTGTAGCGATTTCGCTGTGAGATAGAATTATTTTATCTGTTTGAACTGAGGTTTTGCTAAACGTTTGAGATATTGTGATATTGTGCGAATATCTGTAAAGAAATATTTCAGCGTTTTAATTTATTTCTTGTGGAAAGAATAAATTTTTTAAAACTTTTTACGACTTGTGTATTTAATATATAACGGACCCGTACGCACGTAACAATATTTTCATTCAATTCACAGCAACAAAGCCTGGACTCGAAATCCTTTCACAGTTAGTATGGTATCAGAGACAGAATTATTGGATCCAAAATTGAACTATTCTGTCGTCAAGAGCCCTTAAATAGAGCTCAGATGTCTGTCAGATTTTTAACTGTCCTGTTGTCAAGAGTATCCGTTTTTGGCACAAAAAGCAATTAAGTTTCTAATGCCTTTTGTTACAACTTAAAAGTGTCAAACAGCCTTGGCATTTGTTTCCAAAAAAATAAATGCAGAAACCGATTACATATCAAACATGATTTACAAATAAAGTTGTCATCTTTTCTGTACACATGATAATTCTAATAAACGAAAAAAAGCATAGCATTCCTTATTAATTTTTTTTATTCCTTTACATTTTCGTATGTATGTTTGTTACTTTCACAAAAAAGTTTAAAACATTTAAACACTAAAATTTGTCAAGTTAACCAATAAGCTACAAAACATTTACACGGTCGCGATGAAAAACTGTTAAAAAAGCTAGGTGACAAAAAGAAACATGGTTCTTATAAAAGTTTATATATTATAATAGTTTTATAAAAGTTTATAAATATGTTTTAAATAAAAGTTTTAGGGAACAGCACAGAATGATAGATTGTAAGATTAATACAGGAATCTAAAACACCTTGATTCCTTGGAGATCTTTAGATCTTACGTAAATCAATCTGGGGAACGTTCCCAAAAGTTAAACAAGAAATAAAAATTAAAATAAGAACACTAAAGTTTAAAAAATCGAAAATTTAACTAAGGAATTCACAGTTCATTAGAGTAATTATAAATGTAATTGAATTTTCTTCATTTAAAGGACGGGCTTTTATGATTTAAAATAATTTAAAATAAATACTAGTAAATCGTTGAGTAAATCCTTTAAATGTTTGCATTCAATTTGGAAATGATGTTTAAGTTAATTATATAACACACGTTAAAAAAATCTTATCTGTACACCACATGACATCCTTGTACGGAATATTAAATGATACACATTTTTTCTGCATTTCATTTAAATGTATTGGATTAAGTTAAATCTACTTCGTCGATAGCGCATGAACCACAATAGGATAAATTCACTCTTTAAAATTTATTATATTTATTTACCATAGTGACACTCTGGCGCTAAATTAACTTAACAGCGTTACATCTCATTCAGTTTATAGCTCAGAATGCACAAAAATTATATCATCTGAAGAATTACTAATCATTGCCACATCTTCTGTTCAAATACTATAATAAATCTAAAGAGATGTATAAAGGAAATTAAACAAATACAAGGAAACAGTTTTTAACATACGATCCAGCACCGCTTATCTAATGCGCATGCCTCAGTCGTAAACTTTCGCCTGTATCCGAGACAGACAGGCGACAATATTTGCTCCTAATACGAAACATATATTTCGTCGAATTTCATTAGAGATATATTTTTCATTCACTTAATTCTACTCTCAGTTAGCGACAATGCAAAAATATATAAAAACCTCAAAATATCTTCATTAATAATTGAAAAATGTAGGAAAAAAATAATAATAAAACACCAAATACTGTTAAAACAGTAAAAAACAAATTTTACAATTTCTACGCACAAATAAGCAATTCGGCCAGCAGGCAACAAGGCAGATGTTTCGGTACAAAAAGAATGAAAGTTTAACTTTGGTCCCAATTGGCAAAAATACACTGAAGGCGCAGAAACGGAATTCACTGTTTTGCTAAGTTTCAAATATAAACAAATATGCTTACTAAGCAAGCATTAGGCTTGGCCGCACTTGAACAACTTTTAAATTGTTGATAATTCTACAGCTACTGCATGCAGAATAACTAAGGTCATAAAAATTTTAACCGGAAGATAAGAACATTGTAATTCAATCATTTTTGAAGCATAAACAGAGCAATTTACCAACATGTAAGAATAACAAAAAACTGAGCTTACGGAGCCGATTAATAGAGTGGGTATATATATATATATATATACATACATATATATATATATATATATGTATGTTTGGTGAGAGCGACTTCAAGAAAAAAGGGTTGGTGCACAACTACATATTATAGCAGTCCTATATACAAAATTTCAACGTTCTGAGATTACTCGTTTTGGAGTTATGCGAGATTCATACATGGATACGTACGTACATACAGACGCCACAAAAAAATCTCTTCTGAATCAATTTTAAATCAGTTTTATAATTCAGGAAAAAAAGAAAAGTATTGGAAAAAAAGAAAAGAAGAAACGATTGGAGAAAAAAAGTCCTTTTCTGCCATCTTTACGTACAGATGCCACTAAAAAAAATCACTAAATTGCATTCGCTAGAGGTCAAAATGAATATTTACGTCGAACTATGATACCCGGAGTTTTTCGCGATAGCAATATATCCTTTACTTCGTACAAGGAGATAAAAAAGTGAAAGAAAAAGGAAGTCAAGGATTTTGTTGTGTTAATGAAGAGTTTTTGTAGCACCTGCATAATGTCTGCTTTTGTATGAAATAATGTGTCCCTAACTTAATTCAAAATGCTAATATGATTTCTAATCCAAATTAGACCATTTATTTTATTAACACGGTTGTACATGGCTATAGAATATTTGATTGAAATCAATAAACAGTGAATGATCGAAAAGGATGGATAAAAGCAGAAATAAATAATACCAAAAGTATCTGCTTGATTCTATCTCACAAAACATTTATTCGAAAAAGGATTTTTGCTGCAATATAATCTATCAACCGTGACATCAATCTGTTAATAATCTGTTAACACAGTAAAATATATATTCTGAATTACTTGTTAACGTAAATGGCAAATTTTCACTTTAGCAGGTAGTAAAGATAAAACTTAAGGTTTTATATACTAATACATATTGATATAATTGATACAGCACAGTGACATAATAATTGTAGCGAAAAAATAAGCTTTAAGCATTAATTCTTTCTAACTGAATAAGTTTCCTTTAAGGAAATATTTTGCATTCTCCAGTATATAATTTAAAGAACAATCTGTAAAAGGTGCGAACAGTTATTAAATATTAAAACTCCATTAGTGGTTGAAAAAGGCATTTGGGTAAATATGTTGTGTCGCGAATTCTGTGCTTTTAATTTAAGTGTTTTTAATGATTTAAGTAATCAATTATTTAAGTATTTTATTTGTATTTGTATTTGGTTTTTTTAAGTTCGAAATTGTGAAGAGCGTATGAATATATATATTTGGAAAGTGTGTACTTAAAATCATTAAGCAATTATTTTTTCCTTCAACGGTCAATTTTAACGCAGAGAGGGGAGCGTCTTCTAACGGAAGTAACATCTGTGGGAAATGCCTTTTAAGATGACAGTTGCAACATTCAGTAGTATATCGTTGTTTTCTTGTCTTTGTTCCAAAAGTGGGTAGCCGGACCTCCCGCGGTGATGTCGCCTTGTTTATGGCCTCGCTGGAAGTTGTAAATTGAATCTTTGAAAGGGCAGTTTTTTGTTGTTTCTTATATTTTTCGCTTGTTAGCAGAGGGGGTCGAATGTTTAGTTTCCAGTTTTTCGCAGGTGCTACTGTAGACAATGACTTAATTCTGATTCGTTTGGGGGTTTGAACTTGTCCTATTAAATTATATTGAAAAGTCTCGGATTGGCAAGAATTTAATTTTATGTGTAACTTTGGACCTATAATTGTGAGTGGGAGGAGAAACCGAGTTTTCTTCGGTTGTTGCACGAGTTTTGAAGTCAGAGTTTTTACCAGAGTCTTCGAGAGAGTTTTTGGAGTTGAATATTTAGCAGAGAGGGCCTTTGGCCTGCGGCCAGGCCTACCCGGGCTTGGGTGGCTGGCGCTAGCGTTCTGCGGACGAACTCGGCTTTTAGCTGAGGAGATTTGCGATGCTGCACTTGTACCCCGACGGGTGGCTCGCGTTTGCGATGCGGCATGATGTGATTAATGGAGAATTTTCTTCTAAGTTGCGAGAGGTAGAACTCAGAGCCAAATCTTCCGAGTTTGAAGCGGGTTTTCCCGTAAAAGCGGAAGTGTAAGGGCTCGTACGTTTCTCCTTCAACCTTAATGTTTTGGAATTTTGATTGCGGGGCTCTTCTTCCTTGAGGTTCTACAAGAGGTCATTTTTCGTGGACTTTTTGAATTTGATTACCTAGGACCAGTTCAATGGCGGAATTCATCTGCAGCGGTTTCTCCTTCAACCTTAATGTTTTGGAATTTTGATTGCCGGGCTTTTCATCTTTGAGGTTCTACAAGAGGTCATTTTTCGTGGACTTTTGAATTTGATTACCTAGGACCAGTTCAATGGCGGAATTCATCTGCAGCCTGTATCTTCCTGTATTAGGTTTTATAATTTTGATTGCCGGCCTTTCATCGTTGAAGTTCTACAAGAGGTCATTTTTCGTGGACTTTATTGTAGCTCATTACCAAGATCCAGTCCAACGGCAGAATTCCTCTGCAGCCTATAGCTTCTTATCCTGATGATCCCGAAAGTCAACTGTGAGTTTTTTTTTCATAAGATTATATTTTTTTTAGTAGTTTAATTTATACTGTTCTTGCTTAATCTGGGGAGAAAGAGGAAAATTTAGTTGAAAAATAAGAAAAATAAAGGGGGAAAGAAGAAGATTGTTTGTGTCTTGGTAGAATTTAAAGTTATTGTCAAAAATAAGAAATTTATGTAAATTGTAATTTCTATAGAAGTTGTTTTAAATGATTAATTTAATGTTCCAGTATTTTCTAAGTAACCGTTATTGTGTTAAACTTAAAAAAAAAATTGTTATCTTGATAAATGACTCTTGGAGAAATTTAATGTGGAATATGAATTGCATTTGTATGTAAGGGTAGTCTGGCCAGGTCTCCCATAAACTTATCCTAGATAATTAATAAATGAGTTTGATTATATGTTATTACTTGCATTTGTTTTTTT